>JAQQSK010012387.1:0-11900 GCA_028658325.1 Potorous gilbertii | reverse complement strand
TTACTCTTATCACATTTGACTAAAGGAAGGAATAAAATCCACAATCATGTTGGTATGAAAACCTATCTTACAATACAGGAAATTGGGGGAGAAGGAGATAAGCAGGGTGGGGGGGGCTGATGGAAGGGAGGGCAATGGAAGGAGGGAGCAATTTGAAGTCAACACTCTTTGGGAGGGACAGGATCAAAAGAGAGAATAGAAGCAATGGGGGGCAGGATAGGATGGAGGGAAATATAGTTAGTCTTATACAACACGACTATTATGGAAGTCATTCGCAAAACCACACAGATATGGCCTATATTGAATTGCCTGCCTTCCCAAAGGGAATGGATAGGGAGGGAGGGTTGAGGAGTAGCTGGAACTTAAAGTTTTAGGACCAAATGTTTAGTAATGTTCTTGCTACTAGGAAATAAGGAATACAGGTAATGGGGAATAGAAAGTTATCTGGCCCTATGGGACAAAAGAGAAGATGGGGTAAGGGAAGGGAGGGATGATAGAAAAGAGGGCAGATTGGTGATATGGGTAATTAGAATGTCCAGTGTATTGGGGAGGGGGAGGGAACAAATGGGGAGAAAATTTTGGAACCCAAAATCTTGTGAAAATGAATGTAAAAAGTTAAATAAAATAAAAATAAAAATAAATGAAAGAAAAAGAAATTCTTCAGGTTTTTCTGGGATCATTGTCTTGCAGAGAATAGCTGTCATTTACAGCTGATCATCTTACAATATTTTTGTTACTTTGTATATTGCACTTCTCAGTCCATGCAAGTCCTTTCAGTTTTTTTAAAGCATTTTTTATAGCATAATAATTTTCCATACTACTCACACACCAAAATTTGTTGATCCATTTCCCAACTGATGAGCATTGCATAAATCTCTGATTCTTTGCCACATGAAAAGAGTTGCTATAAATATTTTTGTACATATAGCTCCTTCCCTCATCCCCTTTTTATCTTTTTTGGGATACAGACCTAGTACTGGTATTGCTAGGTCAAAGGGTCTGCATTATTTTATAGCCTTTGGGGCATAAAGTCAATTGAATCTATAGAATGTTTGAATCAGTTCACAATTCCACCAACAGCATATTAATGTCTCATTGCCCCCCACACACATATCCTCTACAGCATGTCATTTTCCCTTTCTCTCTTATTAATAAACCTAATAGGTATAGGTGTAAGGTAGTACATAGGATTGTTTCAATTTGCATTTCACTAATTAATAGTGATTTAGAACATTTTTACATATGGCTATAGAAAACTTTGATCATTTCATCTGAAACTATTTGTATTTCTTGATCTTTATCAATTGGGGAACAACATTTTTAAAAATAAATTTGAACTTCTTTTTCCTTTTTTTCAATTTTTCTTTTCAAAGAGATGTTCTTATCAGTGAATTCTTTTTTCATAACTTTAAAATCATTGGCCAATTTATCTTCTAGTTCCTTCTTCAGCTGTTCCAGGAAAGCTGTTTATGCTTGCAAGCATTTCATATTCCCTTCTGAAGTTTCAGATGAAAGTACAGTCTCAGCTCTGACCTCTTTGGTGTTTGTGTTTTGGTCCTTATCTCCATAGAAAGATTCTATGGTTTCATCACCCTTCTGCTTTTTCTTGTTCATGATGTTGATTTGAGTGTTGTGGCTTCTGGTTCTTTTAGTCAGAAGCTAGAAAACTTTTTGCTGAGCTGATGTGTGAAAAAGCTAAAAGCAGGTTTTTGTTTTGTGTTTCCCTGATCAGCCCTGGGGTTAGTTTGTTAAGTGTGGGGGAGGAGTGGTTTGGTCACAAGAGATCTCCTCAGTTGAACTGAGGCAAAGGCAAGCTCAGGGGATGGTGATCCCAGCTTCCCTATTGTCTTCCTGTTTCCCTTGGAGTGCTGAGGCACACCTAGATGCTATTGTGTGTGTGTGTGTGCTAATGAGCCCTCCTGGGGCTCCTCTCCTGGCACTGAGGCTTGCCTGTGTCCTAGTGTGAGTTTTCTCTACCCTGGGTCCTCTGTGCTTCAGGTTTGCCTCCACCACAGTAGGAGGCATTCCCCTTAGCTATTTTCCTAGTCTCAGGTGTTATGAGACTATTGGCCCCTTCTGCTGTTTCTGCTGATTGAGGATTTTTCTGGGGAAATAGTTTATGGTTCTTTCATGGTCATCAAGGGGGGAGGAGAGAGCATGTACTGATCACTCCACCATCCTGTCTCCCAGAAGTTCAATCAGGTGACTTACCATTATTTAATCTTTGGGCTGAAAGTCTCAGGAGCTGCTGCACTGATATCTGGAGCTCAACAGCTCTGGCTAAGCTTGTCTCCAGCCCTTGGGTGCTGTTCTGCCAGTTCCACCCACTTGAGCTTCCTGGGCCCCTTGTGCTCTGTTGTGCTGGACGTGCTGCATTGTGTGCTGGGGGCTCACCCCCGTGGAGCAGATCCTTCCTGTGGACCCTCCAGTCTAACCTGGACTCCGAATCCATCACAGTCTGTCTCCCATTGGATTCCACACCTTCAAAATTTGTTCAGATTTTCCTTTCAGAGGTATCTGAAGGAGTCTGTCCAAGATCTTAGGTGAGTTGTTTCTCTCACTCCGCCATCTTGGCTCCACCTCCTTAAAAATAAATTTGATTCAGTTTCCAGTACGTTAGAGAAATGAGGCCTTTATCAGAGTAACTCGCTTTAAAATATTTTGTCACAGTTGCTGTTGTTCACTGTACCTTTCCCTCCATCCTTCACCCTGTCCTTTCCAAAAGTGTTTTGCTTTTTATTTCCTTCTCCCTCAATATATTCTCCTTTCTTTCATTTACCCTTTCTCTTCTCCCTTTTCCTCCTACTTTCCTATAGGATAAGATAGATTTCTATATTGAATTGTTGAATTGAGTATGTTATTCCCTCTTTGAGTCAAATCTGATAAGAGTAAGGTTCAGTCACTCACCCTCACCCCCAACTTCCCTTCAATGTACAAGCTTTTTATTGAACTATTTATGTGAAATAATTTATCCGATTCTATTGTTCCCTTTCCCTTTCTTTCAGTACATTCATCTTTCTTCTCCCTTAATTTAATTTTTAATGATGTCATTCCTTCATATTCTACTCACATCTATGCCTTTTGTCTAAGTATACTACTTCTAACTGCCAAAAGAATGACAGTTTTTTATGCTACTAGTGTCTTCTTGTCATGTTGGAATATAAACAGTTCAATCTTAATAAGTGTCTTATGATTTCACTTTATTGTTTACCTTTCTATACTTCTCTTGTTTCTTATATTTGAAAGTCACAATTTCTATTCAGCAGTGGTCTTTTCATCACAAATGCTTGAAAGTCCTTTATTTTATTTAATGTCTATTTATACCCCTATGGTTATACTTGATTCTTAATTGTAAACCTAATCTCTCTGCACTCCAGAATATCATATTTCAAACCCTTAAATACTTTAATGTCAAAACTGTTAAGTCTTCTGTTATCCTGAGTGTGGTTTCAGGGTATTTGAACTGTTTCTCTGTGACTGCTTTCAATATTTTCTACTTGAAATGGGAACTCTGAAATTTGACTATAATATTCCTGGGAGTTTTCATTTGGGGATCTATTTCAGGAGGTGACTACTAAATTCTTTTGATTTCTATTCTATTTCACCCTGTCTTTCTAGAATATCAGGGTAATTTTTCTTAGTAATTTCTAGAAAGATGATGTCTAGGCACTTTTTTTCTCATAACATTCAGGTAAAAATTTTTAAATGATCTCTCCTGGATCTATTTTACAGGTCAGTTGCTTTTCCAGTGAGATATTTCACATTGTCTTGTGTTGTTTTCATTCCTTTGTTTTTGTTACATTGTTTCTTGATTTATCATCATGCCATTACTTTCCATATGCTCAATTCTAATTTTTAAGGAATTATTTTCATTAGTGAGATGTTTATATTTTCTTTTCCATTTGACCAATTCTGCTTTTTGAGGCATTTTTCTCTTCATTGACTTTTTCAACTTCTTTTAGCATTTATCTTTATCTTAGTCTGCTAAGGTGTTATTTTCTTCATTTTTTACATGTGTGTTTCCTTTACTCACCTTGTTGACTCATTTTTCATGATTATCTTGCATCACATTTCTTTTCTCAGTTTTTTCTCTACTTCTTTTACTTGAAAATCCGTTTTGAGCTTTTTCCTGGCCTGAAAATAATTCCTATTTTTGTTAGAGACTTTGGATGTAGAAACTTTGCCTTTTCTATTTTCTTCTCAATGCATGTTTTAATCTTCCTTTTCACCATAATAACTTTCTATTCTTAAAGTTTTTGTTTTTCTGTCATTTGCTCACTTTCCCAGTCTATTATTTGAATTTTAACTCTCTACCAAAGTACGACTCTGCTTCAAGTGTGGAGGGTACTCTATCCTAAGTTTCAGGGGTTTTGTGTAGCTGTTTTCAGAGAAACTTTTAGGGACCTGTAAGTTTTCAGTTCTTCCAATGATATGATCTAAGGAGAGGTGTTTCCTAACCTCCTAGCTTTTGTTCTTGTCTGTGAATCACTACAGCACTCTTTTCCTGCCCTGGAGAGATGAGGAAGTTCCCCAGCCAACCATGGCCACAAATTCTGGTGTACTCATGCTCCTCCTCACCTGGAAGTGCCACTTAAGACTGTGATCTGGATCCACATATAGGGAAAGCAACAGAATATCACATAAGTATTAGCAAAGAGACCCCTGAAATCTTCTGACCAGCTGTTTGACCTCTTTACCATCTGTGTGCTGATTGTTTCAGAAGAAGTTGCTGCCACTGCTGATTCAGAGACTCCCCCAGGCTGTGCCTGGTTTATTGGGTCTGGAACTCTACTGGCACAGCCTGCATTGGACTTGGCTCCACTCTTGCTCAGGTGAAACAAAACTTTTTGCTGACCTAAGTTATCTTTGGTGTCTGTGGGATGAGAGGTCTGGCAACTACCATGGCTGCCACTGATTCAAGAATCCTGAATCCTGATTTGGGGTTACTGAGACTGTGCTTTGCTGGTTCAGCCTGTTCTGTAATGTGCACTGCTCTCATTCTGGTGCAAGAGACTTTTACCATAGATCTCAGTTATTTTGTCCTAGAAAATTCTTTCAGTCTGCCTTTTTATGGGTTCTGCTGCTCAAGAATTTACTTATAGTCTTTATTTAAAGTTATTTGGAGGGGGTAAGGAGAGATCTCAGGAAAGCCCCTAAATTTATTCTGACATCTTGTCTCCCCCTAGGAACTTGTCCTAAGTAAAAGATAATAAAGACTTTACTGATTCTCACACAACTAATGCTCAACCTCCCCTTCCAAATCAATCAAAGAAAACTTCTTCATACTTCATCAATAGATTACAAGATATTATGATATCTACACAATTTAATACCACATTAATTACTTCTCAAATTCTATAACAATTTTTTAAATTTCCTGGGCTGTTGAAAAGGGAGATTGTTTTCTTTCCTTACACTTAAATAGATCCATTCGCCTTTGTGTATCAAGGACCCCAAGAATCTCACATGTCTTTGGAATACATTGGTATTTCTAATGTAATGTGGCTGTTTTGAAGTTATTGATTATGCAACTCATGGTTTTCATCTTTGACCCAAGCACTATGAAACTATCATCATATCACAGTTTGCACACAATTTCAGTAGAAAAATATTTTAATTAAGATTTGAATAAAAAAATAAGAAGGAAGTGAATAAAAGAAAATTTATGAAAATCAATCAATTACTTAATTTCTATTTAACAAATACCTTTTTTGTGTGATGCACTACACTAGTCACTGGGTATATAAATACATACTTTGAATAGGAGATTTTTCTGTGGGATGTAATATGTGCTTATAAACACAGCTGCATGTATTTATGCATACATTTACAAAAATGCAAGGTATTTTTTGGAGGGGAGACAGTAATATGTAGGGAGATCAAGAAAGGCTTCATGTGAAGCTGAAAACAATTTTTCCAACTGATATCTCTGATAAAGGCCTCATTTCTAAAATACTAAACAACTGAGTCAAATGTATAAAAATATAGAAGTCATTCCCCAAGTGATAAATGGTCAAAGGACATGAAGAGGCAGTTTTCAGATGAGGAGATTAAAACTATCTTTAGTCATATGAAAAAATGCTCTAAATCACTATTGTTTAGAGAAATGCAAATTAAACCAACTCTGAGGTACCATGTCAAACCTATCAGATTGACTAACATGGCAAAACATGGAAATGATAAATGCTGGACATAATGTGGGAAAATTGGAACACTAATACATTGTTGGTGGAGTTGTGAACTGATCCAACAATTTGGAACTATGCCTAAAGAGCTATAAACCTCTGCATACATACACTTTGATCTAGCAACACAACTCTTAGGTCCATGTCCCAAAGAGATTATTAAAAAAAAGGGAAAATGACCCACATTAATGTATATATATATATATATATATATATATATATATATATATTTATAAATAAATATATTATATTTATATATAAATATATATTTATATATATTATATTTATATATATAAAATATATATATTTTTATTTATATATATTTATATATCTATATCTAGAGAGAGAGAGAGGGAGAGATACACACACACACACACACACACACACACACACACACACACACACACATATATTTTAGTGGCTCTTTTTTTGGAGGCCAAAAATTTGAAATCAAAAGAATGCCCATTAGTGAGGGAATCACTGAACCAGTTGTGGGACATGAATGCAATGGAATACAATCATTCTATAAGAGGTGATAAGCAGGACAATTTCAGAAAAAAGTAACTGGAAAGACTTAAATTATCTGATCCTGCGTGAAGTGAGCAGAACCAAGAGAATACTTACATAGTAAAAGTTCCATTATGCAAAGACCAACTTAGTTAGACTTAGCTCTTCTCAGAATTGCAAGGATCTAAGCAAACCTGAGAAGACTCACAATGGAAAGTGCTATCCATATATAGAGACAGAACTATGGAGTCTGAATGCAGATTGAAGCATATGATTTTCTTTTTTTTCTTTCTCATGGTTTTTCCCTTTTGTTCTGATTCTTATTTCACAATATGACTAATCTGGTAATATTTTTAATAGTATCATGCATATATACCCTATATCAGATTAAAAGTCATCTTAGGAAGGGTACATTTGAGGTAGGGAGAAATTTAGAACTCAATATCATATAAAGGTGAATGATGAAAACTAAAAATGAGTCAATTAATTTAAAATAAATAGATTTCATGTGGATGGTGGTGTTTGGTGTTTGGTGTTTGGTGTTTCAGCCTTGAAGGAAACTAGGCATTATAAGTAATGGAGGTGAGGAGGATGTCTGTCTATGCACAATGAGTTAGTTAGACTGATGGGATATAGAACATTACATACATATGAAGAGCAGCAAGTGATCCCGAATATTTGGGTAGTAATTTACAGATAGGAGATTAATATATCATAAGTTTGGAAAGAACAGTTGGAAATCAGGTTGTAGAGAATATTATATGTCCAACAATGGTTGACAAAGTACAGTTGGCAGACTTAATCTGTCCCTCAGTTTCCTTTTATATAACTTCACTTAATGATGGTTTTGCATTTATAAATAAAATTGTATTTTAATTCAAAATCTAAAATAAAGAATTCTTAGTTTGAGGAGACTTGAGGATATATACTGTATATAACTACAGTGCTGATCCCTGCTGTAGGTAATCAAGTACTACTTGTTTTCATTGAACAGAGATATGCCATTATCAGACAATTGCTTTAACAAAAGAACTTTGTCACTCAGGAGGAAGATGAATTGGAGAGCAGAGAAGCTTGAACAAAGAAAAGAATTAGGAGGTAATTACAACAATCCAGATGAGAAATGATAGCAGTCATGTGAGTGGAGAACAAAGGACATATGAGAGATTTTGTGAAGCTAGAATCAGCAATACTTGCAAATTGATTGGATATATGCGGTGAGGAAAGAGTAAGGAATAGACAATGACTTTTTGATTGCAAATTTGTGTGGCCAGACAGGTGACAGTATTCTTTTTAAAAATATAGACGTGGGAAAGAAGGAGAAAATAATGAGTTCCATTTTGTACATCTTGACCTTGACATGCAGAAATGTCCTAAAGGCAGTTTTATCATTCAGATTTGTAATTCAAGGAGAGAGACCAGGGCTAGTTACAAGAATATTGATTCCTAAAGGGCTGATCTTTGAGTCATTCTCATAGATTTAAAAGTTTAATGACTGACAATGGATAAAATATCTCAAGAAAGAGGTATTGAAAGAGAAAAAACAGAACCATGGGATGAATATGAGAATATATTCACAGGGAATGGCCAACAAGTTTCATCCATCATTTCACAAGCATTTAATCACCAATTATGAGCAAGGCTCTACACTATGTGCTAGAGCCCCATAGAATAAAACAAGTGAACAAAACAAAATAAAGAAAATAAAAACGAATGGAAAGAAAAATGTCCCTGCTTCCAAGTCATTTACAGACTATTAAAAAATTAGCTAGTTCCATCTTTTTTTAAGCTGCACGAATTCTTTGATTTATTGGAAAATGATGACAACTATACAAAGAGTGCTCTATTCATTCACTATTATTAATAAATCATGCATATACAACTAAAATATTTTAATACAATTTGTTTTAAAAGACTACTGTAGAAAAAGTGAAAAAAATTCAAGGTTCTCAAATCTCATTCACAATGGAAACAGAAAATAAGATATGAAAGCTGCTACTATGTCAGTAACATAAGAAGTATATTAAAAACAGAACAGGAAAGTGGTTCCAGATATGACAGGGAAGAAAAAGAAAACAATTGAGCCAATTTGTTATGAAATAATATGAATTACAACCAAATGAGGCAGTGGAGTCACTTATATGATATAGACTACCTTTACCTGAAATTGGACAAGATAGACTATGAAGACAATTAGAAAATTAATGAAATACAAATATGTGTGGGGATATCCATTGACAAAATTAAAATTTAAAAAAAGTTTTATAGAAGAGGGTGAGCTCAGACCCCAGAGAAACATTAACACCAAATTGAGCAAACTAGACTGGCACAATGAGTAACAGGGTGACTCTATGATACTATGTCATAGAGCCTAGGAGGTAATTCAATAGAAGTCTTACAAATACTAACTAACCAAAAGGACATTGCATTAGAAAATCATAAGCTATAGTATGGAATCATAGCTCTAATGGGTAGAAAGGAACCCATATGCTATTTAGCCCAAGCTATGCTTGAAGAATATTCTCTACAGCATCCTCAACCTTTAGTCATTCAAGCTTTCACTTGAAAAACCTAAAGAGTCAATAAGTCCCCTACCAACCACTTCTGGACTTTGTATAGCAATTAGAATTGTTTTCCTGGCGTTTAGCTTACATCATTCTCTCTATAATTCCCCCTTATTGCTCCAAATTCCATATCTAGGGGTCAAGCAAAACAAGTCTAATTCTTTAAAATCTTAAAGATCATATTCCATTCTCCTCTTCTCCAGCATAAATATCCCCAGAATTCTTTCAATTTTTATTGGGCCACTCTCAGCATCTGAGATGCATTTCTCTGGATTTCAATATCTCTCCTAACATATGGTACTCAGTTAAACAAGTCCTCCAAGTCCTCCAACTGCGATCTGATCAGAGGGGTGTAGTTTCATAGATGAAAGGCACCTTGCGGAGAGCATCAATTTCAACAGTTTCATTTCAAAGGTGATGACATCATGGAGCAGAGTTTGGAAATTGGTTCATAGTGACATAACTAGAACATAGGAAATCTGGTATTCAAACCTAGATTTCTGACTTCCTTAATGCAAACTGTTTATATTACAAACTATAACTATCCTTGGAGAGCAACAGAAGTATTCGAACTTTCATTTATTTATTATTGTTTATTTATTATTAATTTATTCTTATTTATTTGTTATTAAAATCCATGTAGTATAGAACATCAAGATTTTGACTATTTCAGGTATTACATACATTTAACCTTTGTTTGTTTCTTCATGAAAACTGTTGAAATAAAACAATTACTTATGCTTGATAAAAACTTAATAAGTGTAGACTTAATGATATTTTTACATTGATGACACTTCAGAGAATAGGGTTTTAAAATCTAATTTCTTTTTATGGGGTAGTCAAGGTTTTATGTGTGTGTGTGTGTGTGTGTGTGTGTGTGTATGTGTGTGTGTGTGTGTGTGTGTGTGTTGAGAGACTGAAAGAGGGAGAAAGAAAGAGAGATAGAGAGATTAAAACTAATATGAAAGTTCAGTTAAGTGAAAGAAAATGACTTTTTTTCCATCCCAAAAAATGGTTGTTTGTGAACAAACAAGAAGGCAACTAGAGCAACACACTTAAACACATGGGTTCCAAAATTCTGTTTCTAACTGGCTAATTTCACATTAATAGTTTTACTTCTTTTCTTCTGAAGTTGCTCATCATGGGGGAAAGAAAATAAGGCAAATGTTTTCCTGACTGAGAAAAAAACATATTTTCCTCATACTATCTTAATTTACCAAAAGTTTCTATTCTGAACACTAAAAATGAGATATATATATATATAATGTAGTTTTTAAAACTTTAAGGAAAAACTAACTTCTAAACATATATGTAGGTGGTTATGGTAATAGTATGTGTTTAATGAATATATTTAACTCTTTGAAGATTAAAAGATTATAAATTACTAGTGAAAACAGTAGAGAAGGAAAGACTACTGTATAATTATTGCAGTACCAGGGTAAGAGCCAAGATGGCAGAGTAGAAAGACTCACATTTGCTAGCTCTGAATCCACAGCCCATAGATTCCCTCTAAAAATAACTCCTGACAAATTCTGGAACAGTAGAAGCTGCGCAGAAACACAGTGAAGGAGATTTCTGTTGCAGAGAGCCCTGAAAAACCCACCACAAAGGTACCCCGGACGGGAGCAGAGCCCTGCCCTGTGGAGCCCTCCCCTACCCCAGCCCTGGCCTTGTGGCACTGAGAGGAGTGAGCAGACACAAGCAGGCGTCAGGAACCTGAATCTCCAGCAGCTGCGAAGGTCCCTCCACCCACAGACGCACAGGTCAGTGAGAGAGACGGGCTGAGAGGGGAGTGTGGACTCGGAACCCCTGCAGCCGCGGCAGAGGCGAGGTGGAGGCAGCTCCCCCAGAGACTCCCGGGAGGGGCAGGGGTTCCTCGCCGTCTCCATTGTAAGAGATCTCTGCATAAACCCCCTGAGGGAACTGAGCCTGAGAGGCGGCCCTGCCCCCACCTGAGAACCAGCAGATAAGCTCCTATTGAAGAGCAGTCAGGCCTGCTGCCAAAAGCCCTGAGGCTAGGGAGCAGCATTTGAATCTCAGACCCCAAGCACTAGCTGGGCTGATCTAGGCTGGGGTGGAGAGGACTCTCATAAGTCAAGTAACTGGTTGGGAAAATGCCGAGAAAAGGGAAAAAAACTAAGACCATAGATGGTTATTTTCTTGGTGACCAGAGGATTGCGCCATTCCACTCTGAGGACCAAGAGATATGCTTACCATCAGGTAAAGACATAGGAGTTAAGGCCTCTGTATCTCAAATATCGGAAATAGATACCCAATGGGCTCAGGCCATGGAGGAGCTCAAAAAGGATTTTAAAAATCAAGTCAGACAGGTGGAGGAAAAACTGGGAAAAGAAATGAGAGAGATGCAAGAACAGCATGAAAAACGGGTCAATACCTTAATAAAGGAGGCCCAAAAAAATGCTGAAGAAAATAGCACCTTGAAAAATAGGCTAACTCAATTGGCAAAAGAGGTTCAAAAAGCCAATGAGGAGAAAAATGCTCTCAAAAGCAGAATTAGCCAGGTGGAAAAAGAGGTGCAAAAGCTCACTGAAGAAAATAGTTCTCTCAAAATGAGAATGGAACAGATGGAGGCCAATGACTTTCTGAGAAACCAAGAAATCACAAAACAAAACCAAAAGAATGA
>JAQQSK010012385.1:0-11901 GCA_028658325.1 Potorous gilbertii | reverse complement strand
CAACGTGCTAATCAGCATTCTCAATTCTCTTATTCAGACATAGGAATTACACCTGACAGGTAGTCAGAAAGCTACCAAAATCTGTTCTTAGTTTGACTCATTCATCAACAACACAGAGTAACTTGAATTCTCCCTTTCTTGCATTAAGGTCACTGAATTATTTTTGATTCCTGACATTTTCTGAGAACCTAATTTCTGGGCTATGCAAATCACCCTTGCAGCTATTACAAGCCATGGGGAAGCATTTATTTACATGGAAAGTGGAGGGGCAGGGCATGGTATTTGCCACCATTTCAGCAAATGCCAAAATTGTCCCTCTGACACATGAAGTGGGAATTATAACATCAGGCTGAAATAAATTATAGCACAACCTCCCTAGTTGTGCTACTTATATTGATTCATTCAGGAAATACTGATTAACCAGCAGTATATACCAGGTACTATATGGACAATGAACTGAAAAATCCACTAAAGGAACTTCTGGTTTTTCCACCTTTTTGTTGTTTGTTTATGAGAATGATGTTTCTAGAACATTAGCCCTACTAAGACACAACTAAAGCAAAAAAAGATTTCATTGGATAATATATTTTAAATATATAACAGATAAATACATATATATGTGTGTATCTGTATGTACATTTATATATATAAATAAATAAAATGGTGTTGATTTCAAATGTAAGCTAGAGGCATCATAAAAACTTTCCTTGTTCCATTTTTTTAAATGTTAAATGAATCTTTCCTTAATAGTAAATTGACAGATAATACCAAGGATATGATTTCTAAAAATGTAAGTGATCACTTTATGCAAAATCAAAATCTTCAAAATTCTATGGGAAAAAAAGATGAATTTCAAAAATGAACTTAGGAGGGAACTTTGCAAATAAAATAATTAGGAAATTCAGATAAAACTCAGAAACCTCAAAATAAGTGTCAGTTGAGCCAGTGAGGTATTTTCTAAAAATCTGATTTCTGCAAGAAAGATAAAAATAAATGTTCTGATCATCAGCCTGAATATACCCAATGGTGAACATTAAACTGGGTAGCTATTCTAGGATAGCTTAAGAAAAATACAAGAATATAAAGGAGTCACTGCAAATATTCTACCATTTGCCTGCTAAAGCTGATAGTGAGCAGAAAGCAAGAGACCTGTGTCAATAAAATCTTGTGTTCACTCCTAAAATTTGATGAGATATAAATACATAAATAGGCAAACACTATATAAATAATATAAATTAAAAATAAAATGCAATAGTCATAAATAGTATCTAGGGATTACTGATATGATCATATGCTGTCTTCTATTAATTTTCATGGCCACAAATTACCTTTTCACAAAGTAGAATTTATCAGGTATGGATAAAGGTTAACATTACTGTAAGCAGTTCATAACTTATGAAGGTTATCAATTAAATTCCAAGACAAGTTTTGTTAAATTGCTGTGAATTTGAAATTCATTTTCCCATTAAACAATTAATGAGGAATGAATAAACAAATTATAATATGTGAACATAATAGAATATTGTACTATCATGTAAAATGATAAAAAGAATAGATTCAGACACAGGTGAAAATTTATATGAACTGATGCAGAGTGAAGTGAACAGAACCAGGAGATTAATTTATACAAAGACTACTATAATATGAAACTTGTGAATTCAGAACAATGCATTAACTGATTTTTGACTACAAACAACTGATGGTGAAGCATGCTGCCACCTTCAGAATAAAAAGGTGACATACATTTTTCAAACACAGTCATGAGTCAATAGTGCTTTCATTTTGATTGACTATATTTATTTATTACAGAGGAAGGTTTCATTTGTTTTTTGGGGGGAGGAGGATTGTAAAGAAGAAGAAACAGTTAGTGATAGTGAAGCAAGAGAGAGAGAACACAAAAAAACCTTTAATGAACCACTGTTAAGGATTCAGAAGAGAACATAAAGATGTTCAAAAGAGAGCGCAATCATGTCAGCTTTGTTGTTATTGCACTTAAGTTAGTGTGCCTCTTACAAAAAACATTACATAATAAAAATTCATAGTTTCATATTCAATGCCCCTTTTCTGGCCTTTGTTATGTATTTAAACTTCCCTGTATATATAAATAGTATATGTTTATTGATGTTTGCTAAGTATATAGTTTTAAAAAGCAAAAAGTTTAAAGAAACCTTTCAGCCTGTGTCTGTCTCTGTGTCTCTGTGTGTTTCCCCACCCCCAAAAACTTACATCCATTGCCTCACAAAAAAACTGTCTGCCCAAAATTTCCCAGTGGCTACAGATTAGTACACACAAAATTGGCTTTGGAAAAGTTGTGAGGTAGGAAAATGGACTTTAGTCTACATTTCAATTCAACAGGCATTTATTAAATGCTGACCATGTGTCCAGCTGTACTAGGCATAGTTCATACTGTGCTACACACTGGAGATACAAAAAAAGGAAAAACAGTCATGGTATTCAAGGAACAATAAAACTTGGGAATGACGGAATGAACTGTCACAATTTAGCACATTACTATGCTTATCTAACATGATTTCCCAGAATCATAGGATTATAGAACTGAAATGTAATGCAGCCAACATCTAGTGCAACTCATTAATGGAAAAGAAATCCCCTCTACAACACACCCAAAGACAGGATGACAGTGACAGAAGCTATCACCTCCCAACATAAGCCCCCTTCTGCTTGACAGTTGTTCAAATACTTACGGTCAAATTTCCCCTCAATCTTCTCTCTTCAGGCTAAATTTCCTCAATTTCTTCAATTGATAATCATATGACTTTGGCTCAGGGACTTTCCCATCCTCATTGCCTTATAATTGAAACTCTTCAGACAATCTTTCCTAAATCTGACACCTAGAACTGAACACAAAACTGCAGATTTACTCTAACCATGCTGAATGCAGGAGGACTATCACTTCCTTAGTCCTGTAAGCTATACCTCTCCTAGCACAGTGCATTGAATGGAGTGCTCATCTTTCCGAGTTCAAATCCAACCTTAGACTCTTGGTAGCTGTGTGACCCTGGGCAAGGCACTTAACCCTATTTACCTCAGTTTCCTCATATGTAAAATGTGCTAGAGAAGGAAATGGCAAGAATCATTGCCACAAAAACCCAGAATGGGATCACAAAGAGTAAAATCTGACTAAAATAGCTGAACAACAAAATGCAACCCAAAACCTAGTGCTTTTTTTTACTATGAGAAAACACCACTGCATAAATTCCCTCTAAAAATACCTGATCTTTTACTCACACAAACTGCTATCTTACAATTCCTTCCTCTCCCACCCTTTTTAATGTGCAATCTAGTTCCAATCAAAACAGTAAATAATCAGTTAATGAAGGAAACCTTTGGATTGATAATTGGAACATTGAGTTGTTAGATGATAGTAACTATTCAATAAGAATGCTGTTACATAGATCATATTTAACTCAATTTATGTGAATATACATTTAATAGACTATTCAAGGCAAGCATGGTGACCTAAACTTATAATCTCTGCTAAAACCAGCCCAGTTTAAAAATGAAGCAAGTCAAAGTTTCATTGTCAATCAGCAGTGGAATCTAGGCTACAAGTGCTAATTTCCTTCCAATATGAGCAAGATTAAAAGATCCATCTCAAAAAAAAACTATTCAGTTGATCATAGTTTGTTGGAAAATAAAAATATCAAAGGAACAGATAAAAACTAATGAAAATTAAAAATTTTATAGCTTGAATTGTATTAAATAAAATTTATCATGCAAAGTTCACACGTGATAGATCATGTAAAGAAATCCAGTGCCAAAATGAAGTCATGAGAAAGTCAAAGTGTGTGAGACAAACATTTCACCACAAAGCAAGGACCTCAGTGTTTTATGAACCTCTTCCTCATTCCCAAAAGAAGATGATTTCTCAATGCTCTCTTTAAACAAACAGTTCTCCTGAGGTCATCCTAGATACGTCCCCAGATAGGTTTCTTACTTTATTCTCCCTAGTTATACCTTCAGGAGGCATATACCCCAAATTGATGAGGAGTTGGGATGATGGAGGGAGGAGTGGTATGTGAGAGATACAAACCAGTCAACAAGGATGCCTGAGAAGAGAACTGGGACTTCAGAATCATAATTTACATTAAAAACCAATTGTTTCCTATGGGAGTCTCACCGGGGCTCCCTTTAGCTTCTCTCTATTCATTTCAAAACGTCTCCCACAGGAATTATGCCCCCACGAGAAGATTTTTTTTCCCTAAAACTTTTTAGCTGTTCATTGGGAGGAAAAAACAGAACATGAAGTCATAACAAGAGGCACATTATTAAAACACTTACCTACTTAACAACATCATTTACTGAATACATAAAGGAAGGGAAATGATCTAGGAAGACTCTAGAGTTAATGCTGTGCTTGATACAGAGGCTTAGAAGGCATTTGGTGACAACTGTAGACCTGAAATTAGAAGAAAAACTTAGTTCAGAAGCTTTTGGATAAGATTCCAGGTGAGGAAAGGAGTACTGTGGATCGGGAAGCCCAAACTCAGAGTTTCTTTTCTTAATTCATGATTATGTGATTTAAGGATACATAGTATATATACATTTTCTCTCTATATGGTGCATCGCATGGTTTTCACTAGGAAACCTGATTTGAAGCACAGCTATGGTAGATCCCCTGTGTGTGTTGGCATGGTCTGAGGCATACAATTTTTATCTTTGAAGGAAAAATAATTCAAAGAATATGCCAGTCTATGAAATAGTAGACTATGTTAAAATATAGTGTTATGCCAATTAGAAATTGGCTTTCTTAGTGCAACTCCTCCCAACGCTGAATTCCAACAAGAAACTGATGATATTGACTATTCATTTCCAAGGTCCATGAGTGATCCTCAACTTTAGAATCCACAATTCCTGTAAGAAGTGATGAGTTATGCCTCATAATAGAGACACTCGATAATACAGAAATTTGTTCTTGTTGTTCAGTCACCTCAGACTCTTAATGATCCCATCTGGAGTTTTCTTGGCAGAGATACTGAAGTCATTCATCGTGTCCTTCTCCTGCTCATTTTACAGATTATGAATCTGAAGCAAACAGGGTTAAGTGACTTGCCTGGGGTCACTCAGCTAGTAAGTGTTTGAGGCCAGATTTTAATTCAGGAAGATAAATCTTCCTGACTTCAGGCCTGGTGCCGTATTCACTGTGCCAACAAGTTGCCCCATACAGAAAGCAACTGTTTTGTAAAGTGGAATGTTTTAGAACAAGGTAGGTAGCAAATATATGTAATTGTTATCAGATAATGCTGTGATGACCATCGTGTTTCACATCATCTTGCTCATACAAAAATTGTCTATACTGTTATGAAACATTGCCTCTTGTTTTATTATTTTGAAAAATATCTTCTAGACTTCCTACTTCAAATTTCTAAATCTGTATGTTAGATAATTTTGTGCATGGTAATAAAAACATGTTGATCTGCAAAAATTCTTATGTATATTAGGTATTTTAGGCAGTATGGTATGATAAAAAGAACAGTGGATCCAGAGACAAGAGACCTGTATTCAAATCCCACCAATGATGCTGACTGTGCTTGTAGCCATGGGCTACAACATTAGATTCCTTATCTGTTAAGTTGGAATAAATAATAGTTATCACACCTACCTCTTAGCACTACAGTGCATAACATTGGAGACATGTCTAAAGTACTATAAACTGTTTAGCTATTTTTAATTCAAATCAGTGAAGATCCTGACAAAATAGAAGATCCTTTAGAGCAAAGATTGGTTCATTTTTGTCTTTGCATCCCTAGAAACTATCCCAGTTAATGCACATAATTGGAACTCAATATCCAGTAGATTGATTGATTGATTCTACCATTTAAGTATTTGGAAATGTTTGTTACTTAAAAATATGTTTTATGCATCACCAAGATGAGATGCTCCATGACGTCTTCTGACCTTCTGTAATATTTGGCTGCCATCACCAGAGAAGGAGTTATGTTATTAAAGTATTGGCTATTTTTCATTATCTGATCCTCATTCTGACTTCCTTGCAGGTTAAGTACCAGTCACAAATGTAGGGATTTGGCTATCCATAAATTCTGGACAGCAAAACAATGCATCCTGGTAAGTTGCTGTACAATATAGTATAATGTTCAGTCTTTAGTCTCAGATTAACATATATCTATATATAATTAAAAGTGATTCTTTGAAAAAAAAATCTGTTAGAAAATGTTCAGTGTTAAAAGAAGATAAAATAGCCCAAGGAGCTACTTATAAAAAGAGTTGAAAAAACAAAATTAATTGCAATTTAAGCAAACTCATTTCTAACCTCAAAAAAAAAATTAACTCTAATGTCTCCTCTTGGTTCTATCTCTGCTCTAAGAAAAGGCATAATCATTACACTGTTGGAGGGGAATTATATTGGTAGAAACAGCTCAAGGGAACAAATAAACCCAGAATCTCAAGAGAGGGCTTCACCTAGCAGAAATCAAGCCATTAACAGTCTTTCTATTTTTTAGCTGAGATCTCTTCTTCAGTTTCTGCAATTAGGCAATAAACTGGTTCATCAGCAAGTGCAGAACAACCTGTCTGGGCTCAGAAGAAATCTAAATGGACTCTTTTTCTGCTTTGGGGGAGCCCATAATGAGAGATTTTTATCCTGTCAAAGAAGGAACTGATTCATTGATAAATTTCAGCTGGTTTCACAATTTGGCAACTCCTCTTTGTTGAACCGATTCTAGCTGAGATCCAGTGTCATTCTAATTATTAAAAGTTATTTCTCAGGGTTTGGGGCAGGGAGCTTTGGGAAGCAGAAGAGGAAAAGTAATTTCTTACTGGAAATGTGTAAGAGAGCCAAGATAGGCTTTTTTTAGCCATGTCCAATGAGCCAGAGAGATAGGTCCCAAGAGGACCAAACTAGGAGTTACTTAAACGTTAGTCCTGTCTGAACCCTGGACTTCAGAAGGAAGAACAATGGAAGAAAATGTCGCATGACTAGAAAAATTGGCTCAGGCCAGAAAAATCCCATGTCTTAAAGATCCAGACCTATCAAGGTATAGATTCACAAGAATTTTAGCTAAAAGGGAGATGTGGGGGGAAAAATTCAGTTTCATTTTTGGCACAAGCCTGTTGCTTAGAAAAAGATGAGAAAAGGGTAGAGTTACTTTTGCATTCTTTCTTCTATTACCAATGTTTTCTTGTCTTTTATATTAGTCAGGGGAAAAAAATCTACAATGAAGATTTCTTTAAAAGACACAAAGTTCATGTTAAAGATTAGTTTTGTTTTTCCAACAGAATTTTTAAAAAATTAATTTTGAGGATGCATCCTTCTAAAAATATTTTATTTTAACATTCTTTTTATTTTGAGTTCTAAATTCTCTTCAGTTCCAACATCACCCACTGAGAAGGCAAATAATATAATAGAAATTATACATATGAAGTCATGCAAACCATATTTCTATATTGATGATGTAAAAAAATACTAGAAAAATAAAGTTTTTAAAAATTATTTTTCATCAGTTTTCCCTTTGGAGATGGATAGCATTTTTCATCCTGAGTCCTTCAGAATTGTCTTGGATCATTGTATTGATCAGAGCAGCTAAGTCTTTCACAGCTGATCATCATTACATTACTCCTGTTAACGTATACAACGTTCTCCTAATTCTGCTTGCTTCACTCTGCACTAGTTCATATATAAGTTTCCCAGGTTTTCTGAAACCATACTGCTTATCATTTCTTATAAGTACAATAATATTCCATCATGATCATATATCACAACTTGTTAAGTCTTTCCTTAATTGCTAGTCATGCACTCAGCTTCCAATTCTTTGCCACCACAAAAAAGGGCTACTATAAATAATTTTGTACATATAGGTCCTTTTCCTTTTTCTTTGATCTCTTTGGGATACAGAACTACAAGTAGCATTTCTGAGTGAAAGGGTAAACTCAGTTTTGTAAATCTTTCAGCATAGCTCCAAACTATTCTCCAGAATGGTTGGAGCAGTTCACAACTTGAGGGGAGATTCTCTTTTTCTGTCACGTCAGTTGATCTGATAGACATGAGGGAGTAAATTAGAGTTGTTTTCATTTGCGTTTCTCTAAATATTAGTGATTTAAAGCACTTTTTATCTGATTGTTGTTAGTTTTGCTTTCTTCTTCTGAAAACTTAATGTCTTTTATTTTTATAAATTTGACTCAGTTCCCCATATATTTCAGAAATGGGGTCTTTATCAGAAAAGCTTATTGTAAACTTTTTTTATATTGTTTCATTGTCTGTGGTACCTTTTAGCAAAATGTATTTTCCCTGATTATCTCTTTTAATTAGGTCTGTTTTTTATTTTGCTTTATCTAAAATCAAGTGCTACTCCTGCTTTTTTACTTCAGCTGAAGCATGATAGATCCTGTTCCAGCCCCTCATTTTAACTCTGTGTATGTACTTTTCTTTCAAGGATTCCTCTTGTATACACCATATTGTTAAATACTGGTTTCTAATCCAATCTACTATCTGCTTCCATTTTATGGGTGAGTGCATTCCATCATAGTTATGATTGCTCCCTGTATATTTCTTTCTATCTTATTCTTCTGTTTATCCTTCTCTCTCACTTTTTACCCTGTCATCTCAAAATTTCTTCACTTCTAATCACTGCCTTCCTTTTATAACTTCTCATTTTCCTTTATAAGTTCTTTTATAGCTTCCTTTATAACCCCTTTCCTTCTTCCCTGTACAGTAAGGTAAATTTCTATACCCAGCTGAGTGTGTATAGATACACACACATACACACACACACACACATGTGTGTGTATGTATATGTACATATAAATTCTGGGTTCTTTAAACCAATTCTGCTGAGAATGAGGTTCAACAGCTGCCTGCCCATTTTTGCCCATTTTTCTCTCCACTCTAAAAGCTCTTTGTTTCATGTCTCTTGTGTATGAGGAGAGATGCAACTTTGAAGATGATCATCTTCCCAGAAAACCAAGGTCAGTTCCAGGATGTAACAAAAGGTTACATCCTGGGATTTACTCCATAATAAAACTAAGAGTTCCTTTGGTTGACAAAGGGACATTCCCTATTTGATTATACCAATGATGGTTGTGTCTTTCAGTCTGGTTAAAGATAAGCGCAACAGATTATCCTTTTAAAGTATTCAAAAAACAAATTTCTTGCACTTAGTCTAAAAACCAATGAAATCCATTTGAGTAAAGATTCCTTCCTAACCTTAATTAAATCAAGGTCCTTAATGAGAAAGAAATCAAGGACTTTGGAATAGAACACTATTTTCTTGATATGGATAGTTGAAAAAAGAAATTTCAATCACATTAGACCAAACACTTAAAAATAAAATATCATTAGTATTTCAGAAAATAACAAGAGTACTTGGTATTATGTGCTGCCATAGAACTAAGGAAAATATGCAAATATTTCATAGTAGAAAAAGAATCAAAACTAACCTAGAAAAAGCTTTGTAAGTTGAATTGTTTACCTCTCTAGTTGTTACTATACCATACACTCATTAAAGGTTTCTCTTAAATAGGAAATCCTCCTTAACAACCTAAGAGGTGGACACAATATTAATGAGCAAGTAGAAGGGAAAATTTATGGCCTTTTTTTAATGGGGACCTAAGTCTTAAGAATCCAAGTAACCGAGAAATGATGACAAGTTGAAATCTGAAGGATGGTACAAGAAAGTAAAAGTGTGGGCTGATTGGGACAAAACAATAGAGAGATTACAGCCTGGAAAGAAGCTGGCATTATTGAGTCTGGTTTCCATATGGTTAAGTTATTAACCCTAGAAACTCTGCATAGGTCTCATTAAAATCTTTGTCCTAGAAAAGTCCAAGTTGCATGGCAACTGATGTAATTGTGTCTTCTGTCTTTTCCATACCTCAGGAAAAAATGAACAAGTCAGGAGCACACACTGTGACTGAATTTGTCCTCCTGGGCTTCCCTTGTCACAGGGAAATACAAATCTTATTCTTCTCTTTGTTCTTGATAGTCTATATCCTGACCTTGATGGGGAATGGAGCCATTGTCTGTGCAGTAAGGTGGGACCAGAGGCTCCACACTCCCATGTACATCCTACTGGGGAATTTTGCCTTCCTAGAGATCTGGTACATCACATCCACTGTTCCCAGCATGTTAGAAAACTTTCTCTCAGAGACCAAAACTATCTCTTTTGCTGGCTGCTTCCTCCAATTCTATTTCTTCACCTCCCTCAGCACAACTGAAGTCTATTTTTTGTGCATCATGGCTTATGATCGTTATCTTGCCATCTGCCACCCACTACACTACCCAACCAAAATGACCTTACAGCGCTGTTACACCCTGATGTCTGTATGCTGGGTGCTTGGCTTCTTGAGTTATTCTCTCTCTACTGTACAGCTCTCCCAGCTGACATTTTGTGGTCCCAACATCATTGACCACTTTCTTTGTGACATGGATCCATTGATGGCTCTATCATGTGCCCCTGCTCCTGCCACTGAAATTCTGTTCTATATCCTAAGCTCCCTCATCATCATCCTCACCATGTTATACATCCTTGGCTCTTACATCCTGCTACTAAGAGCTGTGCTGCAAGTCCCCTCAGCAGCTGGCCGGCGGAAAGCCTTCTCCACATGTGGATCCCATCTGGCTGTGGTGTGCCTCTTCTTTGGGAGCCTTATGATCATGTATGTCAGCCCACCATCTGAGAACTCAGGAGAAGTACAGAAGATAATAACCTTGTTCTATTCAGTTGTGACACCATTTTTAAACCCCATGATCTATAGCCTCAGAAACAAGGAAATGAAGGCTGCTCTAAGAAAAGTCATGGGGATCACTTCAGAATAAACAAGTCATATGCATGAATTTTACATGTGGTTCTACACTCTAACACAATTCAAGAAATATTGATTACATACTTCCTGTGGGCAAAACACAGGAGGAAATGCAAAGATTAATAAAGACAATTGAGAAAGGCACATTCTCCCACTACTGCTGAAGGTTATATTTTGGGGGTGAGTTGAGAACATCTCAGGATATTCCTCATACAACATATCCTGATCCATCTATACCTTAACTCAATAACACTAAGAATCAGGTAGACATTTACTCTTAATCCACTCAGTCAGCCTCCACTCCAAATTCTATGTTGACTATTAAAAGAGCATCATCTATCCGGGTCATGGCATACCGAACTAACCTAGCTTGAGTCTGCTGAGTTTTTTTTCATTTGAGCAATCAGAGTAGATTTTCCTATGGTCTGCCAAAGGCCTTTTCAAGGTTTCCAAAGAACAAGAGACACAAGGGTTATCTGATCAGGTGCCTCTCATCCATACCACGAAGGAGCTTACCTCTGTAATCACCACCGTTCTCCTCTCTGCCCCCTTCTACACAACTTACTTGCAGAGACACACAACTCCTCAACTGTTCTTTCTTCTAACTCAGACTTCAAATTCTCAGCACAGTGCCCTAATCCAGATGTCTGTTCTCAGTCTTATACAAGTATGAAATTAATGAAGACAGATTGTAGTAGATATTATATGGAGTCTCTGGTTTCTCATTCTCCTTTTGCTGAAGTGGTGTAAAGTGAGAAAGATTGCATGAGACATATCCAAGTAAATGCAAGCATGAAATTTGGAACTCTAGAAACAAGACTGTCAAATGCCTCAAGTTTCCTAAATAGGATATATTTTTGAAATAAGATTCAATTTGGTTTTTAAAGGGCAGATGAAAGGAAAAACTTCTATTTGTCAGAAAGATTAATAGTACTTTTACACTTAATTTCAAAGCCCTTATAGTTTTTTTTTCTTCTCACTATTCATTAATATCAAATTATTTCTTTTTTTTATTTTTTTTATTTTTTTATTTTTTATTTTTATTTTTATTTTATTTATTTATAAATGTTCTACAATCACTTCCTTAATATTAAGATTTTATCCCCCCCACACCTTCCCCCC
>JAQQSK010012384.1:0-11901 GCA_028658325.1 Potorous gilbertii | reverse complement strand
CCATGGCCTGAGCCCATTGGATATCTATTTCAAATGTTTGGGATACAAAGGCCTTGACTCTGTCTTTACCTGATGGTAAGCATTGTGCCTCCTCATCAGAAAGGAAAGGGGCTAACATCTGTTCCCCAAGAAAGTAACCTTCTATGGTCTTATTTTTTTTCCCTTTTCTGGGCATTTTCACAATCAGTTACTTGACTTCTGAGATTCCTCTCCACCCCACCTTTCCTCTAGATCCATCCAACTAGTGCTTGGGGTATGAGATTCTAATGCTGCTCTCCAGCCTCAGGGCTTTCAGCAGTGGGCCAGCTGCTATTCAGGGTAAGATTAAATCAGTTTCTCAGGTGGGAGAAGTGCTGCAGCCCAGACTCATTTCCCTCAGGGGGTTTATTCAGAGACCTTCCCTAATAGAGCTCCTGCTAAGCTCCTGCCTGCTCTGGGAGCCTCTGGCCGCCTGCTGCCTCTTCTGCTGCCTCTGCTGCTGCCTCCCGAGGGGGCCTGCGTCATGGAGACACCCTGCTCCCCTCTCAGACAGCCCAGAGGTCTCTCTCACTGACCTGTCCGTCTGTGGGTGGAGGGACTCCCGTGGCCACTGGAGATTCCATCCCTGAAGCCTGGTTGGATCTGTTCCTCCCAGGGCTGCGTGGCCAAGGTAGGGCTGGGTTCTGCTCTGGTGCTGTGTGCAATGGACCTTTGGTGAGGGTTTTTCAGGTCTTTCTGGAACAGAAATCTCCTCCACTCTGTTGTTCTGTGCCTTCCACTGGTCCAGAATTTGTTAGGAGTTCTTCTTTACAGATATTTTATAGGCTGTGGTTTCGGAGCTAGCATAAGTGTGTCTTTCTACTCTGCCATCTTGGCTCTTCCCCCCAATTCATATTTTACTTGAAGGCTTTGAATGGAGGAGCTTTTTTGTCTTCTTATCGTTGTATGTTTTGATCTTTGTCACTAAAGTAAGATTCTGTAGTCTGTTTTTATACACTTTTTGCTCATGTTTACAATCAAATACTTGACTTTCTAACTCTTTGTCAAGGTATGATTCTGCTTCCAATGGGTGTAGGGGTGGAGGTGATTGGACTGTCTCAGGTTTCAGGGGTTTTACATTAGATACTCAATCCTCCACTGTTTGTGAGCCCAGAACTGTGGAAGCAGCCTCTGCTTCTGGTGCTGCTGCTGCTACCACCAAAGCCAGAGCTGCCACCTCGGCTGCCCTGGGGCTGGGGCTTGATCCCACCATTAGCACATCCCTCTCACACCTCAAGTCTGGAAGAATTTTCCCACCGTCTTTCTATGCTATCTTTAGTGTTTGTGGGTTAAGCACTCTGAAAACTTTCACAGGTGCCAGCAATTCAGTCCCCTGAAGCCTGCTTTATCCCTTTCTGTGCCAGCTTGGCCCATGACGGACTGTGCTTTACACTCAGCTCAATGCAATAAGTCCTTCTTGTTGACCTTTGTCATTTTGTGGATTCTGTAGCTCTTGAATTTGTTTAGAGTAATTTTTACAGGTATTTGGAGGAATTTGGGTGAGAGCTGAAGCAAGTCTTGGCTCCACCCCTTGCAATAAGTTTTAAGTCTTTTATTGAAAGTCTTTTAGGGAATATTGTACACATGGGGGAAATGTGGATTTACATCAATTTATGCAAAAAAAGAAAAAAAGAATTAAGGGTCTTGCCTTATTATAAGGACAAGGTGAACCAATGGTATAATATAACATGGGAAACACTGGAGCTGCTTGAACTGGCTCAGGAAACCTGATTGTTAAATGTTTGGTTCAGGCATTAGCCTTTAGAAATCAACAAAAACTGCATACTAGGGTCTGCTTTATTGTTTTGTTGATTATCAAGACTCACAAAAGTAGTGGAGAAAATGTTAGTAATGAAGATAAAACTTAAAAAGTTTATTGTATTTACATTTTTGTTTTCAGAGATCCAGTTGTTTAACATATATCTGCACACCCTTGGACATAGATGCTAAAGCAATCATGCTGACTTTGACTTATAAATAGCTAGGAAGACATTTGATGTTCCTTGGCATTTTCATGCTTGAAAATCACTTTTGATTTGATTTTATGTTTGCAAATCACTCTTAGTAACCCTGTGAGGAAGATGTAATCATGATCTTCATTTTACAGATACGGAAATTAAGGCACAGAGGCTAAAGGTCATGTTTCAGTGCCTGAAATGGGCTTCAAACCTAGCCCTTTCTGATCCCAAGTCCAACAAAGTATCTACTACACCATCCTGCCTCCAAAACATATCAAAATGCATTTATGTTTTAGATCGTCATTGTCAGTTGTTTTGGCCATGAAATTATGTGGTATCCATGTGGATGTTTCTCTTGTCAGTCATGAAAATTCATCTCTAAGCATGGATGAAAAGTCTTTCCCACTTGGTAGAACTAGACAAAGCTTGCATTCTTCAGGTGTAGTAAATTAATATGCTATTAATATTTATTAATTAATATTAATAAATTAATAAAATTAATAGAAAAAATATGTTGAGATCATATGGCCCTTGCAATCTGTGCAGGACAAACTTCAATATGAAGTTCTTCAGTCAGGCCTTGGGTAAGAGGAGGGTTGCTTACTTCCAGAAGGACATTTTGCATACCAATAGGCATATGGAGGAAGCTAACAAGATCATGAAGTCAATGAAAAGCTTTAGATGTGAGCCATAATTGAAGGGTTTGAATATGTTCAGCCTGAAGAACAAAGGCCATGGGGAGAAGAAAGGCAACATTTGAACTTTGTCATGTTGAAAATGGGATTGTGTCTTTAAACATATTTGTTCAAGAGGTCAGACCAGAATCAAATGTGAGATATCAGGAAAGTAGATTTTGAAGTTCTAATAATTAAGGGCTGACCACCCAACTATTAGAGGGATGGGCTTGAAACGTAATGAGTTACCCATTCCTGAAAGTGAGATACTTTTGTGATGGGAATTGTTGAAAGAATCTCTTCATGGGTGGGAAATTTTAAGGACCCTTCCAAACTCCAAGATTCTGAATTGATATGTGAACCTACTTTAATTCACCTCCTTAGGAGATAGTTTAAAACCAGACGCAGCTAAAAATAAGTAGAATATTTAAAATACTGCATTCAGCATTATAGATTTTGGACTCTCATGGCACCTAATTTGTAACAAAAGAAGAACAAAGTGCTATGAAAATCCAAGTAGGACTTGTGTTGCTTCGTCTTGGCAGACTTGGTTTTCAAATCAGAACTCTAGGGCAGCCCCCCTTTTTCTCTCCTCATCTCTAACAAACTTTGACTTCCATTGACATCAATTTCAATATTTAAGGATTTTTTTTTCCTAGGAAGTCCGCTGTTAAAGAAATTGGGGATGATTAGCCTGGAGAAAAGAAGGCTAGAAATAGTAGATAGTGATTGCTAATTGAAAACACTTCAAAAATTTTCAGGAAAAAGAACAATTTAGTTTCGTTCATCTTAGAACTAGGGAGGACAAACAGATGGAAATTATAGGGAGAGGCATAGGATGGGCTGCCTAACCATAAGAGCTTGGTCATGGTAGACTGCATTGTCTCTGTCCATGGTGATTTATTTCCATTACAAGTTTTATGGTAGAAGTTAGATGGAATACTTCTATAGGGATTTCCTTTTCATATATTGTCTGGACTAGATGGCCTTGTCAGCAGTCCCTTCTAAGTTGTAGTGATTCCCTGAATGTTTATTTGAAAAATAAAACTCCATTTCATCCCCATCCCCCATATTTTTGGCTGGCTTGTAAGCTGCTCTACATAGCAGCCTTCATTCATGCCTGCAGCCAAAAGAAGCATTTTCTTAATTTTTCTCTGCAATTTATCATTTATGTTTCTCTCTTCCCACTTTAGATGAGTGGCTCCATTTCTGAGTTTGAGACAGAACACTGACAACAGCCCTGTAACTGTTCTTATAGATAATTAAACACTGGGTGTTCTGGGTTTACTGAATGATAGCACCGGAACTTCCAACCCCAGGCAAACTTCCTCCTTGAAAAATCTTGATTTTGAGATGAGTCTGTTGCTGGGGCTATGAATTCCTATTTTTAGGGAGGTAGGGCAATTGAGCTGTGGGGGCAAAAAGACAGCAAGTGTTGCCAATAGTACAGAAAAGTAAAACAACCTCTTTGTTGCTTCAAGGCTGCCTGTAGGCAAGGTACAACAATGGGAAAACAGAAAGTCTGCCACTCCTCATTTGGTCCTTAAACTGTGACTGTAAAGCAGATTTTATTGGGAAAAATATTAAGGGTTAGCTTAGATCTTGGGGCAGAGCAATATGGCTGTGGGTGATTTAGTTACCTGTGTGGTTTGCCCTAAGTATTTGTGTTTTTCTGCTGTTTCTACTGAGTTTCTACTGAGTTGGGTGTATGCCTTGAAAAATTTTGTGCATAGGACTATTCCATAGATAGATAGATAGTTGGACAGCAGCTCAGTGTCACAAGGTTACTGCGAGTAGTATTCTTGACAAACACCATCTGAACCCTTCCTTACTCTACAAGGATGTCTGAGTCAGAAGTCAATGGACACTATTGTCCCTGACACCATTTCTAATACAATGCAAACATGAACTGAAAAGATGAATCAAAGTAGAATTTTATTTAGTCTGTATAAGATCATCATTTTAGACCCAGAAAGGTCCTGAGGGTTTCTCTGGTCAGACCCATTTCTTTATTTAGGGGAAAAGTGAAAAGTTCTAGTCTTGTAATTTTACTAGGGTAGTGAGTATCCACTGAAGGTGATTTTCCTACCAAATTCAATGACAACTATTTCCCAATTTATTGTGTTAGAAAGTTTCAAGGGAAGGTGGAATGGGGAATTAACTGAGATTAAAAAAAATACCCATAATCCTATATCCAGCATGTGTCAGAGATAGGAATTTATAGCCAAAGCCTTCCTGACTCTAAGAGTAGCTCTATCCATTAAACTAAGCCCTTTCTTTCAACCCATTCATTTTCCTGATGATGAAACTGAGGGTCAGAGTGGTGAGGTAGTTTACCCATATGCATATGTATACACAAACACACACACACACACACACACACACACACACGCACGCACGCACGCACAGAGAGTAACAAAGAGTCAGGATATGAACTGATATCCCTCTGACTTTTCTTCCTACAGCTAGTCTTTCCCTTCTCCAATCGAGCTTTCTTATAGCTGCCAAATATATATTCCTAAAGCACAGCTTTATGTCACTCCCCTGATCAAGAAACTTAATTGGGTCTCTATGGGCTGTAGAATACAAAACAAAGTTCCTCTACACCTTTGGCACTTAAATTCCATCACAATGTGGCTCAATTTCAGAGGCCCTTAACCTAGGATGCATGATTTTTAAAAATTATTAGCCTTGTTTCAGTGTAGCTGGTTTCCTTTGTATTTATCTTTTTTATTTTATGCATTTAAAGATCCTCAAGAGTTAAAAATTCTTGCTCAAACTTATCTTTCCAAGCTACTCTACCTTAATCATACTATATTCCAGTCAAAATGGTCAAGTTGTTGTTTCTCATACATGGCATTCTCTGTCTCATCTCAATGCCTTTGTATTGTCCCCTTTGTCTAAGTTCTTTGTCCTTATTTTCCCATATGGAAATGCTCAGTTCCCCTCATTCCAATTCAATTGCTAGTTTCTTTAAGAGTCCATTCCTACTTTCACTAATAACTAGTAATATTAATATCAAAATGACTTCTTTTGGGTTTTCTTGGCAAAGATAATACATATTTATTATGTAGGTACGTAAGTACTGTGAATATTTCCTTTCTTCATCCCTTTCTGCAGTAGAGAAAGGGTAGTTTAACTATTATCTCTGCATCTCTAGTGCTTAGCACAGTAATTGGCACATAGTAGGGGCTTGTTGATTGATCTATATAATGTACAGAGTTACAGAAGTCATGGCCTCATTCTATTCTGTGCTAATAGAGTCTTATTATTTTGTGTCCATTCACCACATTTTATATGTTAATATGCCGATACAATGGAGCATGATCAAGGAGAATGACGAAAACTGTGAAGGGATCCCAGAACATGCTAATGATGCTTAAAATAAAAAGGAATGTTTGCCTTGGAGCAAGGGAAGATTTAGATGGTATGTGTTCACTGTCTTCAAATAACGGCTATCGTGTGGAAGAAAAATTATTCTTCTTGGTCCCAGAAGACAAGGGATAAAAAAATGGGGAGAAATTAAGGAAGGAAGACTTGGTTTCAATAGAAGGAAGAATAATTTTCAGCTCCTGGCTTTTCTGAATTCTTCAAATTCCCAGCTATCCTGACACCCCTTAATGTTAGTACTTAGTACCCTTTAAAGTTATTTCCAATCTATACTGTATATATTTGCTTGCACATGATCGCTGCTATATTCTCTTCCCCATTAGGCTGTGAGGTCCTTGAGGGCAGGACTGTCTTGCTTTTTGACCTCTTTGTATCCTCAGCACTAAGCATAGTGCCTGAAACTTTAAAAACACTTATTGGTTTGACCAGTTAAATAGAGAAGCCCCAACTTTGGAAGGAACTACCTTGTGAGACAATATTCCCTATCACTGGGAGTACTCACAAAATCTTGGTGATTATTTGTCAGAAACTGTACAGCACATCCATGTATCATGAAGAGCATTGAGTTTGGTAACTTCTGAGGTCCCTTTTTCCTCTTTGTTTTCATTCATAAAACACTTTTATTCCACTTACATCAAATTAATGCATATGTTCTTAGCAATTATGGTGAGATTGTTCATGGACATTTCATAAGACATTAAACAAAGCTAGCTATCATCTCAGGTTATTTCCCTGTTAACTATTTTTACAGCACAAACATCTTAGTAAAAAATATAACAAAAGTGAAAAACCAAAAAAAAAGTAAAATACATGGGCTTTGTGTTTTACTTCTGTGACCTTATGGATATCAAGTAATTCATTTTTATTGTATCTTGACTTATACATTTGTCCTTGGCTTGCATAATCCATTTAAATACAATTAGAATGAATGTAGCAAAAATAAGCAAACAGAAGTTAACTTTATAAATAATGGAATGGGAACTGTCTCTGCCCTTATCCAGAGTAGATTGACCAATTAAAACTTTGTCTTAAGGAATTCTTTTGCAACTGCAATCATAAAGGTGTACACATTGAGACTGTGTATTCCACAGATACACATGGAATGACATATCATATTTATGAAACATCTGTTTCTACCACAGTCTTGAGTGTTCCAACTATAAAGTACCCAGTAGAACTATACCTGTGGCTGGAACCAATCATCCCTTTATGCAAATATGAAGGCAGTATTTTTCTGCTTAGACATGGAAGCTGTGTTAACACTGGCCTTGTGAAATTACAATATGCCAGAAGTACTGTGCAAAACATGTAAAACATGTATAAAAATTCCATATCCCCATATTGATGAAAGGTGATAACAGATAAATGTTAACTGGCTCTACTCCTCTAATATTAAACATTAAAAACCACATGGAAAATATAGAAATCCAAATGGAATTCACATAAACCTGTCATAAATGGTAACAAAGACTATTTGTGGGACAGCATGGATGACAAGTGGTTTACTGTATAAAATTTAGAATGAAGTAGACAAAAGTTGGAAGGAAATCTTCCCTCCTTCTCCTGCTTCAGCCTCATTGACTTGGATCCAATACTCACAATGTCAAGCTGTCTCTCAGTAATTGCATTATTAGTGTGCTGTCTTCGTATGATTCTTCACTTAATTTATCAAGCTCAGGGATGGCTTCATCAAAAGCTGTCTTTGCAGGGGAGCAGGCATTCTCTGGAGAGTTCAGGATTTCATCACAGCATACAGAGAAGTTCAAGGCCAGACCCAATCTTATAGGTTGTGTTGATTGCATCTCCTTTGTGCTCATTTCAAATGTTTCTTAACATGCTTGTTGAGATGGATCCACTCTTTCTTTCTGGTTATCACCAGCAGCAACCTCAGCCAAGAAATGGCATAGTCTCCTTTCAGTTTCAAATAGAAAACTTTGCTTTCTGCTTGTGAAGAATTGGAATCAGAAACTTTTTTCCAAGAGAGATAGTGCATCATTGCAGATATCCATTAGTTCTGTGTCAATTTTCTCTATTCTAAGGCCATCTGGCCTTCCTTCTTTTGCTCAGTACTTGAAGAACCCTCCAAGATAACCTTTGGACCCTGGCAACATTTTTGTAAGTAACAGAAGATTCCTCTCCTCACTGGATCATCCAGCTCCTTGCTCAGTTAAAGACTTCACTCAGGCTACCATGTCATCCTATCTTGCAGCCTGCTTAGCCAGCCTGGCCTTCTGCACCAACACATTTTTAGCCATGACGAAATGTTCTTTGTCCAGAGTGCGGGGCAACGGTGGCTGAACAGACGGGGGATTCAGGGGTTTCTGTGTAGTGGCCGTGCCCATTCCTTTCTCTTAGATACCAAAGCACTATTATTCTCAGATAAATGTGCTGGTGTTCTTATGAAAATATAGGAATAATAGAGAAAGCCTCATGTGTTTATTTAGGAATTTCTGTGATATTGATCATTCAGTGGATTCTCCAAGAGCTATGGGACTCACACATAAGGAGAATATTTTTTGTTATTTTAGCTAGTGTAATTAGAGTTCCCTGCAAAGCATTTAAAACACCAGTTTGTGAGGATAAACTCCACTGGAGAGAGAGAGAATACAGAACAGAAATAGCCACAGAGCTGAGGAATTTTCCTGATTTGGGGTAGGATCTGAGTGTCTACTCTTTTTGGATCAGTCTTGCTCTGTCCTGTTATCTTATATTTCTCTTTTTCTGTGCCAAAAATCCCTCCTTCTTGGTGTCTAGGCTTATGGAGCCTCTTCTTCTTGAAGTAAGCATCAGTAAGATGATTTTCAGATTAGGATTTTTTACACTCAAAAGGTTAACCTTGGTAGAGGTGGCAATGAAAAATTTCTGATGGGTCCTTCTCAGAGAAGCATGGTTGATGGTCAGAGGTCTTGTCACCAGTAGTAAGCCACTAGCTATCTGCTTCAGGAAAACCACTTGCTTGTCCCTGGGGAGGCCAGTGTACATGATCAGAACAGTGCTTGGGGTGATGCTAGCTAGAAGTCTCCTTGCCTGTTAGCTGAAGGCCTTTTACCATGACTAAGCAACTTTCCAAGCACATCCTGGGTAGGGTTAATACCGAGACATTTTTTGAAGCTTTACCACATGAGTTCCTCCTTTCTTATCATCACTAATTGGCTTTATCACCACCAACTTTTCTTTCTTTTTATTTCAGTCTGGGTTTTTGGTGCAGCTTATTCTCACTTGTACATGGCTTGCTGGGAATATGTTGCAGACCTGGATTAACTACCAATCCCTAAGTTAGGAGTGGGTTCTAACTGCAATGCTTTCAAGGTTTCTTCACCACCTTTTCAGCCATATCTTCCTTTTTCTTCCTTTTTTTTCTTTCTGACCTTTTCCTTTGATTTCAATGGGGGCTTGAGAGAAGAGAAAGATCCATAAGAAGAATTGATTCAGCATCATGTGTTCAAAAAAGAACTGGAAAGGCTTAGTATAGGACATGAAAGTGAGTTTCCATCAAGGGGACCCAAAACTACCACTGTTACTTTGCACTTTAGAAAAGCTGTGTTGGGTCTGTTGGATTCTATCTTGCTGTTTATTTCTGTTGCATCAATAAAAATCCACACCTGTTCATCCTGGCGTTGAACACAGTTATGTGGTCCACATACCCAGTTCCCACCTGGGTTGCTTAGCTGCCTCTATGTGATCTATTGTCTTGTCAGGGTAGGTGGTGGGTAAGGGAGGGGATGAGTAGGCTGACTAATTCAGGGTTGGTATGTTAAATCTAGAAATGACTGGAGAAAATGAGATGTGGTCCATCTCCTTGGGAAATTCCTCCAGCACACACACACACACACACACACACACAGAGCAGATGAAAATCCAGTCAGGGAAGTGGTACATAGTGCATATCATGAACTGGTATTAATAATTGATGTACGCTGCAAGAGAAAAGGCAAGAGATACACTGAGGAACTGGTATTGCATCACAGTAACCATGAGAGCAAAACCTGGGCTGTTTATGATGACATCAAATATTGAAGGATGTGCAAAGCTTCAGAAATTTTCATAAAGAAGATTTTCTGAGCATCAGTGTCCCCAATACTTGTGTTAACACTTAGATAATGTTTAGAATTCTCAAGTTCTACTATGTGTGTTTGGGGGTTGGTGGTTAGAGTTTTGTTTACTGGGGATTCCAGTCAGAGTGTTATTTCTTTTATTTTCTTCCAACCTTGCTTGACAGAGGAGAACATAGAGGTCAGAAGGGAGTTCCTCAGGAAGGAGGTCTGTCTTCCCATCAACTTTTGCACTATGACACATTAGCTTTGTGATGGGCTAGAAAAATGATATCAGGGAAAGCACTCCGGACTAAAAGGGTGGCAAGGTCCAGTGATGATACACTCATAGTCTTAATAATCATTGATCTCCTTTTATCAACTACTTACTACTTACTCCTTTGGGGGCACAAGCAAGTCACTCCTTCTCTCTGGGTCTCAGTTTCCATAAAATAATAAGGTAGGAATTAATGACTTTCACACTTCCTTTCACCTCTATATTATGTGACCTTCTGATATGCAGCTCATTTGTTACAAAGGTCTACCTATCTCTATCACAAGATGTAGGCATTTCACACATCATTAATGCAATTGAGCAGGAAGAATGGGAAAGAAGGAAGAAGGAAGGAATGAGGAAAGGGAAGGAGGAAGAAAGCAAGGGAGTAAGAAAAAAAAGGAAGGAAAGAAATAAGGAAGGAATGGATGGAGTGCAGAAGCATGGAAAGAAAGAAGGAAAGTATCATTTACTAAGCCCTTCCAATGTGCCAGGCATTGTAGTATTTGAAGTTGAAGTAGCAACTTCCAAGTATTAATTCATTTGATCTTCACTAAAACTCTGGTATGTAGGTGCTATTATTAAGACTTTTAATTTTTTTATAAATTTCAGAAAACTGAGGCAGACAGAGCTTAAGTGACTTGCCCAGAATCACAAAGCCAACAAGTGTATGAAGCTAGATTTGAACTTAGATTTTCCTGACTCCTGGCCTAGTGCTTTCTGCACTTATGGTGTCACCTAGCAGCCAGCCAAAGAAGGCTGAGGTTCAGTGGCCTCTCCAAGGTCAATGAATCCACAAGCATTTATGACATGCCTACAACCTGGCAGTACTACACTAGTTATGGAGTTACAAAAAAAAAATGGAAAGGTCTCTGATCTCAAGGAGCTTATATGCCACTAAGGAAGACATATAGTCACATGTAAAATATAGGGCACACTCAAAGGTCTCTAGCCAAGGGCTCTTGCCCTTGTATCACAATTACCTTCCACAGATCAAAGAAAAGTCTTATTTCACCAGAACTGGAGGGGAATGAGAGTGTAGGTTCTTCGAGAGACTGACTTATTTTATCTCCGCTTTGGGAAACAGAATCTGAAAATGAGGATCACAGAAGCTCAGACTTGGAAGGAAACTCAGATTCCATCTACTCCAAGCCACATCTGACCAAGGATCTGCTACGTAACAAGCTTTACGGAGCCTTGGCCTGAAGGCCTCTGGTGATGGGGAAGCCATTCTTGTCCCATTCCATTCTTGGGTAGCTCTATCATTACGCCAACCCTCAGTGTGATTCTATGAAACTTTTACTCATTGCTCCTAGTTCTGTTGTCTGGATCCAAGCAGGAAAAAAGTCTTGTGTTATCAAGAGGCTGCTAGGTGGTACAGCAGATGGAGCACTAGTCCTGGAGTCAGGAAGATCTGAGTTTAACTTTGACCTTGTATACCCGTAAGTGAGTCACTTAACCCTGTTGGCCTTAGTTCCCTCACCTGTAAAGTGAACTGGAGAAGGAAATGGCAAACCACCCCAGTATCTTTGCCAAGAAAACCACAAATGGAGTCA
>JAQQSK010012383.1:0-11901 GCA_028658325.1 Potorous gilbertii | reverse complement strand
GGGCTTTTGGTGGCAGGCCCAGCTGCTATTCAGGGTAAGATTAAATCAGGTTCTCAGGTTGGGTCAGGGTGGCCTCCTAGGCTCAGTTCCCTCAGGGGGTTTATGCAGAGACCTTCTGTAATGGAGCTGCTGCTGAGCTCCTTCCTGCTCTGGGAGCCTCTGGCCTCCTGCTGCCTCTGCTGCTGCCACTCCCGCTGCCTCCCGAGGGGGCCTGAGTCCCAGAGATACACCGCTCCCCTCTCAGCCCGTCTTTCTCACTGACCTGTGCGTCTGTGGGTGGAGGCAACTTCGTGGCCGCTGGAGATTCCGTCCCTGAAATCTGCTCGGATCTGCTCGCTCCTCTCATTGCCGCGCGGCCAGGGCAGGATTGAGGAGGGCTTCGCTCCCGTCAGGTGCGCGATGGACCTTTGGGATCGGTATTTTAGGGCTCTCTGGAACGGAAATTTCCTTCACTGTGTTGCTGTGCGGCTTCCACTGTTCCAGAATTTGTTGGGAGTTCTTTTTAGAGGAAATCCATGGGCTGTGGGTTCGGAGCTACCAAATGTGAGTCTTTCTACTTGGCCATCTTGGCTCCGCCCCGCTGAAAATTTGACTTTCAAAGACAAGACTCAAGAGAAGAGTAAAAAGAAAAACAGAAAAGGGAAATCATAAGGAACTTTGTAAGGTTAAACTGTTTACATTCCTAGATGGGAAGATGATATTTGTAATCATAAGACCTTTCTCATTATTATGGTAGTTAGGAGTATATACAGGCCAAGAGAACAGGTGCAAGTTGAATTTGAAGAGATGATATCTAAAAAATAAAATTAAGGGGTAAGAGAAGAATGTACTGTGACAAAGAGAAAGGGAGAGGCAGAATGAAGTCAATTATCTCACATAAATGAGGCAAGAAAATGGAGGGAAAGAGGGGAGAAAGAGAGGGTTTGAGAGGGAAGATTATGAGAAAAGATGGACTAGGTTATTAAAATATCATTGATTATTTTGGAGAGAGCAATTTCAACTACGTGATTTCAGAGAACTCAGAACTGAGTGAGAGGAAGGGACATGAAGGCAATGAGTCATGGAGAGCTTTCTTTGGGAGTTTGTAAAAGAAAGTAGAAATAGGAAGACAACTTGAGTGGATGACAGGATTAAGTGACCATTTTTAAATAATGATGAGAATTAGATGTGTTTTTAAGTAGCAGGAAAGGAAATAATAGGGAAAGACTGAAAATTAGATATGGAAAATGACTGTGGAGGTAATCTGCAGGAGAAGATGGGAGAAGATGGGAGCAAGAGGGATCCGCCTTAGCTAAGAGAGCCATCTCTTCATCAGAGATTAGAGTAAAGAAGGAGAGAGAGGAAGGATAATTTCAAGGAACTTGGGCATGGAGAGAAGGGGTGAAAGGCAATTTCATGTATACTTGCCTCTACTTTTTCAGTCTAGTCTGAGACAAAGTGTTCAGCTCTAGAGGTGGGGGAAGTTTGGTAGGGGTGACTTGAAATAAGAAAAGATTCGGAATGGTCTTTATGGAGTAATATTATAAAAATTATATATATGTATATATATACATATATATATATGCATTATGAATGTATGTGTGTACAAGTGTGTGTGTGTGTGTATATATATATATATATATATATATATATATATATATATATATATATATAGTAAACATTACAGTCAATTGTAGGGGTAGGGAATTAATGAAGCAGGCATAAGTTCATAGTATATATTTATTATTAGCCCCCCAAAAGTAACAAAGAGAATATCAATAACTATCAATACATTTGTTTTATTTCCCATTTCCTCAAGATTTTTATGAGAATAACATACATAGCCACCAAGGAAATCATTGATGAAGGTATAAGAAGTAAATAGACAGACTTTCACGTACCATGTTCTACAGCACATGGTATCTTTATAGTCACACGATCGACAGAAAGGTGTAGAGAAATAATAGTAAGAATAGAAGGAGAGAGAGAGAGTAGGAAAAAAGGGAGAAAGGGAGAAAAGGAGGAAGAGCGGGAGATATAGACACAGAGAGACACAAAGGGAGATAGATGTAAGGATTATGTTTATTGTCTATTGACTGTTTAAAAAGAAGCATTTGACTTAGAGCAAAATGGTGCCTTCAAGGCTCTCCTCCATCCAGGTATCTTCCTTGCATAGTTCATACATAACTATACAAGATTCCTTGAAAGAGATAATTTATTTGAAAACTCTGCGATTGTTAATTTCAAGCAGGAAATAGAGGTGAGACTTGAGTCCCCAGATGTGTTTGCCACTGTCATGAAGATTGTTTAAATAGAAAAAGAATTTTCTTTAAACTATGTGGTCCTCTGGATTCTTCTGTTTGCAGATGAATTGTGCTGATTGCATGGAACCCAAGGATATTATAGATCTATGTAAAATATTAACAATTACTAAAATTTTTCATATAAATCACCATACAAAAATGTATAAGAAGTATGTGTATTATCCAAATATGATTTAGGATTGGATGGACAACCCACAGGGCTGGTATATCAATGTATTTTAGACACCACTGTATACAATCAATGAGCTGGACCTAAAACTGAGAGGAGAGTAGGCTGAAATGTGTTGGGAAAAATATTCAGTTCTTTGAATTAATCAATCAAAAGGAATTTACTAAGCACCTTCTCTTTGCTAGGGACTATGCTTGATGCTAGGGATACAAATTTAATAGAAGGAAAAAGTCTGTGACATCAAGGAGCTTAGATTCCAGTGACTCCAAGCTGGTCCCCTAAATCAAGATTCAATTCTCTTTTTGAACAGTAATATTCCTTGGTGATACTGTTTGACTAGAAGTCTTGGAATAAGTCTCTGAAACACAGAAGCTGAGCATTACCCAAAAGTTAATGGTGAGTCACATGAAGGACAGGTATGGATGTGAGCAGCACATCAAAAATAAGAAATTATGCATAAATGATCTAAATGATGTCACACAAAAGAAATGCTAATGACTGAAAAGAAAGCAGATGGATCTGCTTTCTAGTGAATGCAAAGAGTAACAGTGGTGTTGTCAAAGTGGAGACTGCTGATTTGGGCAGGGTTCTTATTCCCTTTTATTTTTCCTTCCCACCCTTGTATTGGTGGAACTACATCTATCTTCCAACAGGAATTTCATTCTACGGATTCACTTACTATCTCAGTCCCTTCCAACTCAGTAAGAGTGTATTATTGATGGGTTTTTTTTCTAAATGGCCTTGGAAAACAATGGGAAGAAAACTGGTGAAAGTCTCACTTGCAACTAGTTACTGAGGGATCTTTATCACCATTTCTGATTCATTCATTAATTATCTATAGTAATTAAGATGTAAAACTGGATCAGAGACAGGCATGTGGAGAAACCTGGGACCTGGAGTCAGGAAGACTTGAGTTCCAATTTGGCTCCTGAAACTTCCTAGCTGTGTGAACCAGGGCAAGTCAGTTAACCTCAGTCTGCCTGTCTCCTCATCTGCAAAATGGGGATAAGAATATTTCCTTCCAGTGTTGTTGTGAGGAGCAATTGAGATATTTGTAAAATGTTCTGAAAAGTTTAAGGTACGCTATAAATGACAACAATGATGATGGTGATAATATCAGTTATTTTCATTTTCAGGTTTGAAACATCAAGTAGCTCATCAATGGAGAAAGAAAAAGAAAAAAATAGTCTTACGCCTGCCTCTCTCTGTGTCTCTATCTCCCCCCTTTCTCTTTTTCTCCTTTTTTTCTTTCTCTCTCTCTCTCTCTCTCTCTCTCTCTCTCTCTCTCTCTCTCTCTCTCTGTCTGTCCCCCTACATTTTATCCTTCTTCCTGGAAATTACCTGCTGTCTTTCTCCTCAGTATTTGAACAATGACCCATGCCTATCACCAATAAATGGTTAAGCACACTTATCACAATTGCAAGCTTGAAATAAAGTAAGTAGATCTAGCATAGTGACTAGTCTGGCCCTCTGGGATGAGAATATAGAGCCTAGAGACCTGAACCAATCTCTATTTTATGTGTCATAATAATTTGCCTTGTGTTCTTTGCTCTGGGGTTACCTGATATCTCAATAAGAGAAGCCGACTCTCTGATTAGAATCACTCATTATAAAAATGATTATGTCTCAAAATCTTGAGTTTCCTCAACATGTACAAAAAGGAGTCAGAAGTTTAAAAAAGGTTATTTATTCCCACACAGAAGTCAACAAACCTAGTCAATAAGCATTTATTAAGAGCCACTTTGCTAAGCACTGAAGATAAAAAGAAAGGCAAAATAGTGCCTGCCCTCAAAAACTTCACATTTAATGAGCACAAACAAAAGGGACTTCTATTGCTCTGCAATAAGAATTATAGAGTGATTTGAACAGAATTCAGTAACCTCACTACAAGTACATTCAGTTAAGAGTCTAACATTCAAACTGTGTGGGTTAAAAGACCCTTACCCAAAATTTGAAATAAATTCAGAGGCTTCTTGAGGTAAGAACAGAAAGTGATTTATTCAATTCTCGTGAGAAAGGGGTGTCCCTCCACCAGGACAGAGCTGATGGAAGGAAGCAGCTTACAGAGATCAAAGCACCATTATATACCCTAACACAGAGAATCCTACGTCCCCACTATCCCACCTCTCCATTGGATGGGAGGCAGGCTTACAGTCTAAGTACAAAAAACTAGACAAGACCTGGGAAATATTCACCTATCCTAACACACTTCCTTATTTAATACCTAACTAACTGCTGATGTGGTTATGCTATAACTAAGGTAAAAAGGAGAGGAAGGGGAACAGGGGAGCTTGTACTGTTGCAAACAAAGGGGAGATTTGAGTCCAAGTTTCGACTACTGTCCACAGCACTTTCACAGAGAGAGAAGGGAAAGGGAGGAGTTCAACTGCTCACAAGGCTAGATTCCTGGAAATCAGGTATCCAGAAAGAGAGGTCTTATGGAAAAGAAACTTTAATAGAATGTTCGCCATAGTTATTTTATTATGAAAAGTCTTCACAATGTCCTCATTTCACTCAAAACCTAACCAGGACATAAATAATTTTTTAAAATGAATTTACTATTTAGCTAGTTCACATTTCACTTCCATTGAGCACAGACCAAATAGTAAATAAAATAGTCTTTCCAGGGTACTCTCTCTTTCATGACACCACTTTTCCTTGTTATACTTCACATCATGTCATTACTCCCATATCCACACCATGCTGACAGAACCTGTCATAGCCTTCAACATTTATAGGCCTTCTAGGACCTTTAAGTATTCATATTCAATGCTGATGCTAAAGGAAAGGAAAGAATATGAAAGGTAAAGCAATGAGAGGCCTCCAGTGCAGGCTAAGCTAATTAAATCCCAAGATTGGGACCTGGAGGACCTTGTGATACTGCCAATACACCAGTGTGGGGAAATATTCTTCATTCCCTCCCTTTCTCCTCTTCATTCCCCATGCCCACACGCATCTTGTTCCATCTTTTCTTCTTAAGAATTATACCCAAGAGACCAAATAGCTGCAAGTCATCTATTCTTGTATCTAGTATAACATCCTATCAACTTTTCCAACTCAACAACTAATTGAAAAAATTTATTTCATCATAAAATACAAATCCATGGAATATCATGGCTACCAGAAAGGCATCAGGTGACATCTTCTGAAAGGGGAAGATGTACATACACTTTAACAAAAACTGAAAGAATCCAAAGAGAGAGGGCCTCCCTGAGGGCACTACACAGAAAGGTAAACAAACTTAAATAAAGCAGATAAGCCTTAATTTCCTATCCTCAATTGTCCACTCCCAGACCATCCCTAGGAAAGGAGAAAGGACTTTTTAACCTAACTTTATTAGTTTTTTCCAATTAATAAGGATTTATGCTTTTTTTCTTCACTTACCTCCCTCCTCACTGAAAAACAGCCACAAAAAAGGAAAAGAAAAACCAAATCTTCATTCAAATATGCTTAGTCAAGCAAAGCAAATTCCTTCATTGATCATGTCCAGAAATATATGCTTCATTCTGTACTTTGAGTCTATTCCTCATTGTCAAGAGATAGTGGCCATTATCTCTCTGCTGGATTTGTACCTTGTCATTACATTGATCAGCATTCTAAAAACCCTTCAAAACTACTTTTCTATTTTTTTTACATTAACACAATGACATTTTCCAAACACTTTACTGTTTTCATAATTTTAAAAGTTTCATTGATGAACTGTTGAAAAATGTTCCTTTCCAACAGCTTTCCTTCTAATCCTTCTTAGTTCTGGATCTTGTTTCTTGCAGACAGATCAATGTATTTCTCTCCTATATGATCATTCCTTCCATGATTGAAGGGTCAGTATGGATCAATTATCTGCTACTTTTGCTGATTTTGGCCTGACAAGCAATACCAAGAAGGCACAGATTCTCCACCAGCTAGCAGCACACCATTCATAAGTGAAACCACTGGTTACAGCAGATGGAGACATTGTGAATAATGCACACAAGCCCACTTGTCTTGGCAGTATACTTTCCAGAGATTTCCATACTAATGACATGGTTGATACATGCATTGCCAAAGACAGCTCAATGTTAGAGAGGCTCTGATGAAAAGTGTGGGAGAGAGTAAGCATTAGACTGCTTACCACACTGAAGATCTACAGAGCCATGGTACTGACTTCATTGTTGTATGTCTGTGAAAGCTGGATAGTCTATTAGCACTGTGCCAGGAAATTGAATCACTTTCATTTGAATTGTTTTAGGAAAATTCTAAAGATCATCTGGAAAGCTAAGGTACCAGATACTGAGGTCCTCTTTTGAACTAAACTGCCAAGCATGGAAACTCCAATGAGCTGGCCATATTGTTCAAATGTCAAAACTACATTTGCTAAAAATATGTTTTATGGAGAGCCCACATACAGCAAGTACTCCTATAGAAATCAGAAGAAGTGATACAAGGACATTTCTCAAGGCCTCTCTGAAGATTCTTGGAATTGATTATGTGACACAGAAGACACTAGCACAGGACCACCCAGTATGGTATGCCAGCATCAAAGAAGGCACTGTGCCCTCTGAGCAAGGCAGAATTATAGTAGCTCAAAAGAAATGTGAGATGCGCAGATTAAGCGACATCTCCACTCCAAATGTTCATGTGGATTCTTTGTGCCCGACCTGTGGCAGAGCCTTCTGAACTCATATTGGTCTGTTTAGCCACAGTTGGGTACACTATTTGGTGATCCCAACACAGTGATGACATTCTGATCCTCTTAGAGAACAAAAGATAACCACCACAATGATCTATCTGAATCTTTGGTCAAATATTTGAGTCTGAAGTCTATGGAACCTGGCTCTACCATTTACTATTTGTGTGACTTGAGCAAGTTAACCTCTTCTGGCTTCAGTTTCCTCAACTACAATGTCAGGAGTTTAGGCTAAATGATCTCCAAAATCCTTTCTTGTTCTCTCTCTATCATTCTGTGATTTAGACACTAAGTCCCAAGTCAAACTGTTAACTACCAGGATGAGGCATAAGATAAAATAAGGCAAGAGAGTATTGTGAGGGACAGATTGTGGAGGACTTTAAATACCGAACCAAAAACTTTCTATTTTATGCTACATGCTATAGGGAACCAACAAAGGTTCTTGAGAAGGAAGGTACAAACAATCAGGCTATATTGGCAACTGTATGAAGGATGCTTTTAAGCAAACCAAGAAAAGCAGGGAGATCCCAAGAGTCCAGGTGAGAGAGCATGAGGACCTGAAGAAGAGTGGTGATTATGTAAGCAGAGGGAAGGAGAAAAATGTAAAACTTGTTGTGGAGGCAGAGCCAGTATGTTTTCTGACTGATTGGAGAGAGAAACAGAGAGAGACACACAGAGACAGAGTTACACAGACACACATAGAAACAGAGACGGTGAGGCAGACATGGACAAGACAAAGATATAGAAAGATGGTGGAGTAGAAAGATGTAGATACGTAGGCTCTCCCCACACAGCCCATAAAAAACCTGTAGAGAGGGACTCTCAACAAATTGTGGAGCAGCAGAAGTAGAGAACACCAGAGTGGAGGAGATTTCCAGCCCAGCGTGAACCAAAAGGCCCACTGGAAACGTCGGTTGCACAGACGTGGAGAGGAGCACAAAGCCCAGCCCAGCCATGTGGCACCACTCGCAAACACTCCCTTGCAGGCAGAATCTCCAGTCCCAGAATCTCCAGTCCCAATAGCAGCAGTTCCCGGATCCATCAACCCACAGGCACCAATGGTCAGTAACGGGGTTTTTGCAGCTGGCCAGGAAGGGAGAAGGGCCTTCCCATAGCTCCAGCAGCAGGCAGCAGCCACAGAACCTGCACAGCAGCCCATACAGACAGCTCCATTGTTGAAGCGTAAAAACCACTGGGGGCACTGAAGAGCTGAGCCTTACCTCAGCCCTGAGTAGAGGCCCTGAGGCAGCTGTTCTTTGTCTCCCACTGAATGGTGGCCCTGCCCATCCAGCTTATCTGAAAATCAGACCCCAGTGCTGACTTAGAAGAACTGGAGGCCAACTGGCTGTGGAGAGGAAACTCTGCTAAGATTCTGGCCACAAAAATTCCTTCCTGCACCCAGACCAGTATATGCTTGATTGTGCCACATTGGAGGAACTGAGATCTTACAGATTCCCAGAGTATACCCTACTCTTGACAAAGGACTCAAAAGTCAAGTAACTGGTTGGAAAAATGCCCAAAAAAGGAGAAAAAATAAGACTATGGAAGGTAACTTTCTTGGTGAACAGAAATCTCCCATCCTTTCTGATGAGGAAAAACAATGCTTACCATCAGGAAAAGACACAAAAGTCAAGGCTTCTGTATCCCAAACATCCAAAATAAATATTCAGTGGGCTCAGGCCCTGGAAGAGCTCAAAAAGGATTTTGAAAATCAAGTAAGAGAGGTGGAGGAAATACTGGGAAGAGAAATGAAAGAGATGCAAGAAAAGCATGAAAACCAGGTGAACACCTTGCTAAAAGAGACCCCAAAAATTCTGAAGAAAATAACACCTTGAAAAATAGGCTAACTCAACTGGAAAAAGAGGTTCAAAAAGCCAATGAGGAGAAGAATGCTTTCAAAAGCAGAATTAGCCAAATGGAAAAGGAGGTTCAAAAGCTCAGTGAAGAAAACAGTTCTTTAAAAATTAGAATGGACAGATAGAGGCTAATGACTTTCTGAGAAACCAAGAAATACCAAAACAAAACCAAAAGAACGACAAAATGGAAGAGAATGTGAAATATCTCATGGGAAAAACAGCTGACCTGGAAAATAGATCCAGGAGAGACAATTTAAAAATTATGGGACTACCTGAAAGCCTTGATCAAAAAAAGAGCCTAGACATCATCTTTCATGAAATTATCAAGGAAAAATGCCCTGATATTCTAGAACCAGAGGGCAAAATAAATATTGAAAGAACCCACCAATAACTTCCTGAAAGAGATCCAAAGAAAGAAACTTCTAGGAACATTGTGGCCAATTTCCAGAGTTCCCAGGTCAAGGAGAAAATATTGTAAGCACCTAGAAAGAAACAATTCAAGTATTGTGGAAACACAATCAGGATTACACAAGATCTAGCAGCTTCTACATTAAGGGATCAAAGGGCGAGGAATAGGATATTCCAGAAGTCAAAGGAACTAGGACTAAAACCAAGAATCACATACACTTCAGGGGAAAAAAATTGTCTTTCAATGAAATAGAGGACTTTCAAGGACTCTTGATGAAAAGACCAGAGCTGAAAAGAAAATTTGACTTTCAAACACAAGGATCAAGAGAAGCATGAAAAGGTAAAACACCAAAGAGAAATCATAAGGACTTACTAAAGTTGAACTATTTATATTCCTACAGGAAAAGACAATATTTGTAACTCTTGAAACTTTTTTAAGTATCTGGGTAGTTGCAGGGATTACACACACACACACACACACACACACAAACACACAAACACACCCATAGAGAGAGAGACAGAGAGCACAGGGTGAATTGAATAGGATGGGATCATATCTTTAAATAATGAAATTAAGCAGTGAGAGAGAGAAATATATTGGGAGGAGAAATGGAGAAATGGAATGGGGCAAATTATCTTCATAAAAGAGGAAAGTAAAAGACTTTTCAGTGGAGGGAAAAAAAGGAGGAGGTGAAAGAAAATACATGAAACTTACTCTCATCACATTCGACTAAAAGAAGGAATAAAATGCACACTCATTTTGGTATGAAAACCTATCTTGCAATACAGGATAGTGGGGGAGAAAGGGATAAGCAGGGTGGGGGGGATAATAGAAGGGAGGGCAGTGGGAGGAGGGAGCACTCTTGGGGACGGATCGGAACAAAAGCGAGAATAGAAGAAACGGGGGGCAAAATAGGATGGAGGGAAATATAGTTAGTCTTACACAACACGTCTATTATGGAAGTCATTTGCAAAATTACACAGATGTGGCTTATATTGAATTGCTTGCCTTCCCAAAAGGAATGGGTGGGCAGGGAGGGATGAAGAGAAGTTGAAACTCAAAAGTTTTAGGAACAACTGTTGAGTATTGTTCTTGCTAATAGGAAATAAGAAATACAGGTAATGGGGTATAGAAATTTATCTTGCCCTACAAGACAAAAGAGAAGAGAGGGATAAGGGAAGGGAGAGATGTTAGAAGGGAGGACAGATTGGTGATAGGGGTCATTAGAATCCTTGGTGTTTAGGGGTAGGGGAGAGGGGAGAAATGGGGAGAAAATTTGGAACCCAAAATTTTGTGGAAATGAATGTTGAAAACTTAAATAAATAAATTTAAATTTAAAAAAGACAGAGATATAGAGAAATGTACACAGATAGGCAAAGACACAGAGAGACATAGAGAAACAGAGAGGGAGGAAGAGTGAGAGAATAAAAGAGAAGAGTAAAGGATGATTGAGTTTGTGAACCTTGGAGTCTGGGAGCAACTGAAACAGGTCTGGAAAAAGGAGAGAAGGGTGAGCTGGGCTAAGTTTTTCTATATAAAAATCGCACTTCTCTCATTGTCTGTCTACGTGGATCAGAGGGTCAAGATTTTTGTGGGGGGTGGCTCTTCCCCTCTCTTGAGGTCATTCTAGTCTAGTAATAAGTCATCAAAAGCAACACTCTCAGGCCCATGGAATGCCTATCAGTGTCAAGAATGATCAGAGCACAAGACTACATATAGTTGCTCACTCACCTGGATGGAATAATCAACTCACCAGCAAGTCATTGTGGAGACCGTCCTATGCTCTTCCCTGTAGTGAAGGGTTCACTACAGGAATCTGAGGGGAAAGGGAAAAGAATCAGAAGTAGATCAAACCTGATTCCATCTCTCTGTGGGTGTCCAGTCTTGCAGGAGACTCAAGAATCACAAAAGTGGTCAGCCTTTGCAAGCACAAGAATTTCTAGCATTGAAGATGGCGGAGTAGAAAGACTCACCTATACTAGGTCCGAACCCACAGCCCATAGATTTCCTGTAAAAAGAACTCCTGACAAATTCTGGAACAGTGGAGGCTGCGCAACAACACAGTGAAGGAGATTTCTGCTGCAGAGAGCCCTGAAAAACCGACCGCAAGGTACCCCGGGACGGGAGCGCAGTCCTGTCCTGCCGAGCGCTCCCCTCCCCCGCCCCGGCCACGCGGCACTGAGAGGAGTGAGCAGAGCCCTGCAGGCGTCAAGGACCTGAATCTCCGGGCGGCCGAGAAGGTCCCTCCACCCACAGACGCACAGGTCAGTGAGAGGGACGGGCTGAGAGGGGAGCTGGGGGATCTCCGGGACTCGGACCCCCTGGGAAGCGGCCCCTGCGGCAGAGGCTGAGGCAGCTCAGCCAGAGACTCCCAGAGCAGGCTGGAGCTCCACCCCAGCTCCACTACAAAGGATCTCTATATAAACCCCCTGAGGGAACTGAGCCTGAGAGGCGGCCCTGCCCCCACCTGAGAACCAGCAGATAAGCTCCCATTGAAG
>JAQQSK010012382.1:0-11901 GCA_028658325.1 Potorous gilbertii | reverse complement strand
ACTGTATAGAAAAGAAAAAAATTGTCCTTGGCCTCAGGGAGCTTACATTCTACTGAAAAGACTGTAAATGTAAATAGATAAATAAAATAAATTATATGAATTGCTATACCTTTAATGGATCAATTCATCATGTCATCAGGAAGCTTGATGTCTCACAAAGCTTTCAGGTAATATTGACCTTAAAATATTTTAAAGAAGAAAGCATTACACATACCGGGAAAAATTAAGGGATCAGTAAAATGAGAAGAAAGATTTTAGATATAGAAATAGAGAAATCTCATGGAGATTTGCAATATATTTCTATTGGTGAGACCATTTATTCAGCTGAAAACCAGATAGCCTCACTTTGGTATTACTAATTGAACCTTCCTGAGTATAGAGAACTCTTAATTCTGAGTATCAAAAACAACAATTTATTTGAAAAATAAATTTAAAAACACTTTCATCAAGTTTAAAAAATAAGGCAATAAAAAAATGGACTGAATTAAAAAAGAGTGCACTATTAACTTTACTAGAAAATTGTTTTAATGTAATGAAAATGTTTGTTCTAAGGTCATGTTTTGAGAGGCAACATGATAAGTGGATAGAAGTCTGATTTTGGAGTCAGAAAAACCTATGTTCAAATCCTGCCTCATCACTGAAGTCACTTAATCTCCCAGATCCCTACGTAGTTCTTTAAAGATCGTAAATTATAGATGAGGTACCAATCTGCATCAGTAGAGGGAGTTACTACACTAAGAGTTCCCTTCTCAATAACAGAGAAATGAGAAATCCAAACTCCCTCCTCTCTCAAATAATAGTAATACTTTAAAATTTCCTTTAATATTTTCCCTAATGATATTGGGGGTTTGAATCTGCAAAAAATGCAATACGCCAGAATTTTAGTGGTAAAATAATCTTACTTGCATGTGTTGATCATTTAACAATAAACATTTATTCTTCCTATCCTCCCCTTCCCATGTTTAATACAGAAAAAAAGACTTACAATACAGAAAATCTTCCCAAGATAAAGTGCTGCATAGTTCAAGATATTTTTTCCTTTTTTTATAATATAAACCAGAAAATACCTCTGAACTATGAGTCATATTTGCCAGGAGTTTCTTTGTTAAATTACCCTGTGAGAGGAAAACAAAATAAATCTACTTAACAATAGTCAATTTTTAGTTATTTACTATCTCAATACATCTCATGCTGAAAGATAAAGTGACAGATAGATATCTATGAATGAAAGTCTAGTGGCATATTCAAGGTCTGGGAACTCAGATGATATCAAGGATATAGGAGGTTTTCCCCAATAAAGCCTAGTTTAAAAAATATATGGATAGCCTTACAATGCCTGATTAGTACTAAGTTTTATCTTTTTTTTTTTTCTGCCACCGCAGACCAGTTGCATGCTCACAAGCCAAGTACCCACAAGTTAACTATCCAAGAAGACCAAGTCAGTTTTGGACCCCTCTCAGACTAGCTGTTTTCACCGTGGTTATTGTCATAGTCATAGTGATCACCATTGCTATTGTTGCCAGAGTTGTTATTGCAGGTAAGTATCAATCTAGTCTCTGTTTGGTGACCAAAATTCATTATGAATCAATACCTTGACACTTAGATTTAAGAACATTTGAGTGATGTAAAAAAAAATCAGATTGGCTAACTTTTCACAATAATCTGCAGTGCAGGCTTGATTAACAGAGGTAGTCATGATCCCAGACCGGCAGAGCATGATCTAAACTGGACAGATAAATACCTCCCTCAGCGGTATATTTACTCATTGGCTGTGGGACAAGAATCTCTCAGGGCACCAATAACTATGTTAAAATTTATTAGTACCAAATACATCCATGATTCATTGTACTTTCTGTCCCCTCTTCTGCCACTCTATATAAGCAGAAGGGGGCCACCCATGGTAAAGGCCATTTTATATTTTTCTTTAGTTCATTTATTGTCATGGTCAAATACTTCATCAGATATCACCTACATGGTGATGCTCTCTCTACTTAACTAGGCTGCGCCTTAGAAAGACAACTCAATTCGTTGCCAAAATCATATTCAATGTCTTTGCATGAATAACTTTCAAGAAACCAGGAGACCCTCCACACAATGTTGAGATATTGGCGTAGGACCTTGGGGAGGATATAAACTCACATATAAAAACACCAACAAAAGAGGCAATAGTAATGCAAGATTGATGGAATAGAAAGAGTACTACATTTGGAGTCAGAGACCTGAGTATGAATTCTGACCACATTACTTGCAAACTGTATGACTTTGGACAAGTGAGTTAATCTGCTGGAGCCTTAATGTCCCCCACCCCCAATCCCCTGTAAAATGTGAGGATTGAGTTAGAAAGGTCCAGGGATCCATCCATATCTAATCTTAAGATTATGTCACAATACAGATGTCACAACAAATATGAAAATTCATAAATTATCTTCAGAATCAGTCCTATGAAGAGCTACTTTGAAGTAAACTTAGAGTGATATAGGAAAGACTTCATGTAAGATTTATAGATTTTTAAAGCTGGAAGAGAAGTTATAGAGAAACAATTTCCTAATGGCTAAACTGAGACCTAGAAAGGTGAAGTGACTTTACAAAAATCACAATGCAAGTCAGTGCATGCTTCACAGACTTAGGATCTAGCTCTGTTTCTTCTCAAGTAGTATTTCCATTGTTTTTTGGTGCTTTTTTTTAACTGGGTCTCCCTATCTGACCCTGATAGGAAACATGGTTAATGCTATTTTATCCAATTGAGCGCAGCTGCCTGGCACCAAAGCAGCTGCTCTATTTCCAACCTGGACTAATTTGCCCCTCCTTAGAGCCTACTATGTGCCAGACACAGTGCTAAGTACTTCACAAATATCTCCTCATTTGATCCTCATAACAACTCTGGGAGGTAGAAGGTGTTATCATCCCCAATTTATAGTTGAGGAAACTGAGGCAAACATGAATTCAGTGACTTCCCCAGGGTTCACACAACTATGAAATGTTCAAGGCTGCATTTGAACTCAGATTTTCCTGACACCAGGACCAGTGTTCTATCCATTGTGCCACCTACCTGCCTCTAGGGGCCAACACAGTGGTGCCTGACTGAGGGCGGACAATCAATCCTCTTGAGCCCTACTGTAGATCAGAACAGCTAAGGGAGGCCAGTGATAAAGAAGAAGAAAAGAGAATTAATGAAACATTTAAAAATATACAAAAAAAAGCAGAAGAAAGTTGAGAAAGGGACATGGACAAGCAGGTCAGTGTTAAACCTAATATATACTTTTAAAAAAATGCCAAGCTATATGTAACAGATTCCTAGCTTTGTATACTGTTGTTTCAGTTACGTCCAGCTCTTTATGAACCCATTTGGGGTTTTCTTGCAAAGATATTGGAATGGCTTACCAATTCTTTCTCCAACTTATTTTACAGATGAGAAAACTGAGCTAAACATGGTTCTTGCCCAGGGTCACACAGCTAATAAGGGTCTGAGGCTAGATAGGAACTCAGGTCTTCCTGATTCCAGATCCAGTGCTCTACCCATTGCCCAATCCTCTTTTTCTGAGCGTTATATGTGGAAATGTTTATGTCCGCTGATTTTCTAATTCATAACAAAATAGGGAAATAGATGCTCCATGACTAAGAAATAAATGAATGAATAATCAATTCTTAATTATACCTAGTAATATAGGGAAGAAATACTATTCAAAGTGATAGACAACTTGAAGTTATTTATTTTCATCTTTGGAACATGTTTTTACACTGACATCTGAATGTGGGTGTGTCTAATGCTTGGGGAAATCATGTCAAACAAGATTAAAATGTTGTCTTGTGAAGACCTAACTAGGGAGGAGTTGAAAATGTATTCATTATCTCCAGCTTACCTCACTGCTTGGCTCCATCCTCCCTACTGCCCACTACATTCTGGACATAGAAAGAGTCAGTCAGCTCTGAGATGCTACAAAGCACTCATCCAAACTGAGCTGACACCTCCCAGAATTTTTTACCTCTCTTGTTCATACCTTTCTTAGATTGGGGGAAGCAATTAAGCATTTAAAATTTGTCTTCTAGATTATAGGCTTCATGAAGAATATAAGTAAAAGAAGAGATAGTAAATAGTGGCACTAAACATTTTATGTTGGCAAAGTAAATGGTAACTTTAAGAATTAGAAAGATGTTATCACAGATAATGGAAAATTGACATCACATAGATTAAAATTTATTTTAAAATATTGAGTTCATAAATTCTGAACTTCAGTGGGCTAAAGCAATCAGGTGTCTTTACTAAGTGTAGCACTAATGATGGTGAGTCCCTGGGAGTGGGAGCCAGGGCAGGTAGGAGATACCAAGTTACCTAAAGAAGGGTGAACTGATTCAGGTTGAAAATTGGAGCATGTGTAATTCCAGACTTACAAGAACATGACTAACTAGTGAGTAGCTCTTATATTTCCAGCCTGGGACAGAACGGGATCTACTCTCAAAAAAAAAGAAAGAAAAGAAAAGAAAAAAATAAGAAAAAGGAAAATAGAAAAGAAGGCAAGAGAAAAGGAAAAGCAAGGAAAGGAAAAGAAAAGGAAAATAAAAAACTAAGTGAATCATATAAGAAACTTTCAACAGCTGTCACTGTCATCAGTAGTATACAAATAATATGTCAGCAGCATTATTCTGAATGGACAGATCTGAGAAGTAGGAAGGCAAAAATAATTAAAAACAATAAAAGTTATTTGTGAGTTTGCAAATTAAAAAAGACAGCTCCTAAAGGTCAAAGATTTGTTCAGTTCAGTCATGTCTCAGTTTTTGTGACCCCATTTGGGGTTTCCTTGGCAAAGGTATTAGAATAGTTTGCCATTTCCTTCTCCAACTCATTTTACAGATGAGGAACCAGAGGTAAACAGGGTTAAGATTTGTCCAGGGTCACACAGTTAGTGTATGAAGCTATATTTGAACTCAGAAAAATGAGTTCCGGACTTCAGGCCTGGAACTCTATCTATTGGGCCACCTGGATGCCCCACTTCAAAAGTAGGTCTACATTTTTGTGTATATTGAATATGGGGGACAGGGCAGTAGGGAATTATTATTTAAATCTCAAGAATTAGTCATCCTTTTTAGATATTAATCTTTCTAAGCCATTCTTTCTCTGGATCTTCCTCAACATTTAGCTAAACTTTACAAATATTTGAGAGTCAATTTGGTTTGGTGACTAGAGAGTTGACCTTGTGTTCGAGTTCTTGATTTCAAGTCCTTCTAATAAATATTAGTTATGTGATGTCAGACAAGTCACTTAACCTCCCTGTGCCCTTGGCTAAGACTATAAGTTATAAAGAAGAGGGAATTTGGAAGAGGGAATATCTGCATTGGAAGAGGGAATTTCTTAATCAGGGAATTCCCAACAACAAAGAAACCATAGGCATAATTATTACCAACAAACATTTATAAAGGGCCTACTGTTTGATCTTATTATATAGCATTTACTTAATAAGTTTTTGTTTATATCATTCCCATTTCTAGATTAGTCATATTAAGACATTCAAGTAATGCAGCCTTTACTGTCTCTTTACATTCTGATGCCCCACTGGATATTGTTTATTTCCTGAAGTGTCTTATCTAGACTGATAACTAATATAGTTAAGTACTTCCATAGATAAAGAACTGTGCCTAGAGTCAGGAAGATCTCAGTTCAAATTCAGTCTCAGACACTAGCTATGTGACCCTGGGAAAGTCTTAACCCTGCCAGCCTCAGCTTCTCATCTGCAAAATGAACTGGAGAAGGAAATGGCAAACAACTCTAGTATCTTCACCAAGAAAACCCAAATGATGTAACAAAGAGTTGAACATGACTGAAACAACTGAACAACTGATAATACCATATATAGTAGATAGTCACTAATGAACATGTTACAATCTAAAACCATTACAAGATTCGACCCAAACCTGAAAGAGACTTGTTGTTTTCTTTAAGGGATTGCTACCTCTGCAAACTCAAACAAAATATATTCATCAGGAGAATAAGTTTTCACAAGACATGAAAGATGGTTTAGAACCTTCCTGATGAAACTAGTCCCTCACCCTATCTTGGACAAAATAGATCTTGAATAATGTATGGAAACTTACCGAGGATGACAAGTCTTATCAGGCTTGTTTGGAACTTCATAGTTTCCCAATTGAAATAAAGTAATTATCTATAAACTGTAGGTGTTTCCTTCACTAGCACATGAAAATGTGATTATTCAAGTGTTGATAACAATTGGGCAAATACACCATCTATGAAACTACTCCTCACTCCTATTTCGGGAAGGTCTACTTCAATTTATTGAATTTCAATCAATTTAACAAATATTTATCTAATAGCAACTATAGGCTCAATGTTGAAACATAGCTTTTCTTAGTGAACAGAAGACAAACCTCAGAGATAAGAAAACCTAATCTGCAACTCTACCTCTGCCATATACTGGCTGTGACTCTGGGGAAGTCATTCAGCTTCATAGCGCTGTAGGCAGGGCTATAAGTTGCAGAGAAGGTGTTGGATATGTAGTGGTAGAAGGAGTTTTTTCACGTGGGGAATGCCTATAAATAGGCACAGTGGATAGATTGCTAGGCATGGAGTCAGAAAGACCCAAGCAAGGTAAAGTCTTGCCTCAGACATTACTGTGGGACTCTGGGTAAATCACTTGACCTCTGTCGGCTTCAGTTTCCTCATACGTAAAATAAAGATTATAATTCCACCTCCCTTGCTCGGTTGTTGTGAGGATAAATGAGATGTGTGTAAAGTGCTTAGCACAGTGCCGGGATCATTGTAAATGCTCTATAAATGTTAGTTTTTATGATGACTTATTATTGGGTAACTCTCCAAGACTGTAAGTGGAGAAGGTCATGAATCTGCAGTGATAGAGGGAGTTTCTTCACCTGGGGGAGGCCAGCTAGGCAGCTAGGAGGTGCAGTGTGGATAAGGTGCTGAGCCTGTAATCAAGAAGAGCTGAGTTTATATCCTGTCTCAGATGTTAATTGATGACCCTAGACAAGTCATTTAAATGTGGATGTCATGTAAAATGTGGGTAAGAATAGCATCTAGTTTACAAGGTTGTTGTGAAGATAAATACAATGATATTTGTAATGTGTTTAGCACCATTCCTGGATCACAGTAGGCCCTTAGAAATACTTGTTCTCTTTCCCTTTGCTAGGCTAATTAAAACCAGTGGTTTAATTCAAGTGGTCCAGTCCCTGTCCATGCCCCCTATGTATATGCTGAAAGTTGATATTACAACACAGATCCTATTTTAAAGGAGTTTATAGTCTAGCAGGAATGGGAAGGAAGAGCAATTTTACCATTTTCTTCATCTGCTATATGGATAGCCCCTAAATTTCTATTTTTGGCTTGATCTTCTTCACATCTCTTGGTCATCTCATTTATTTACATGGCTTTAACTATCACTTTTGTTTAGGTGACTCCAAATATCTATTCACCCATTTCTCTATTTATGTCTGCCTCTCTTCTTCTCCATCTCTCCACCTGGGTGACTCACTGACCAGGTGACAGGTACTACCTGTACCTGATTCTGACTTTACTTTTTCTACCTTTGTCACCGTCATTCATTCATTGTTGAGTTATCTGATTTTTCTTCTTGCCTCAGACTTTCACCTCTCCTGTCCAATTTGTTATTGTGTCTGATTGATTCTACCTTCACAGTGTCTCCATCTGTCTCTCATTTCTTTTCCCTTCTCCATAGTTCCACTGCAATCATCCCATAATCTCCTAAGAAGTCTTTCCACCTTCATTTATTCCATCTCTAATCCACCTGTTGTGTTGTGTTTGTCCTTCATTCTCGAAGAGGAGTGTGACATCAAGATGATGACATAGCTTGCAGTTGACTTTGATTTGAGGGAGGGAAGGCTGTGCAAGGTCACTAACCTCACTTTCTACTCCTGAGCCATCTGGGTCCAGGGGCCTGATATTCATCAGGACAACTGAAGATGGCCCAGGATGCAATGTGAGACCCTGGCCCTTTCAGGTTAAGGTCTTTTCACATTCTCACTTTGAATGAGATAACCCATTCAATGAACAGGCTTCTTTAAGTAGTTACTCAAGGGATGACCCATTTAATAAAAAGAAAAAATCAGACTGGGAAAGGAAGACCCTCAGGGTTCCTGGATAAAAGAGAAACAATTACTATTTAGTGGAGAGGGAGAGGTAAAGGGAGAGGGCGAACCGAGTTACACAACTAGCTTGGTCCCCATTCAGGCAGCTTGGTCTACTCACAGGTCGTTTGTCTTTCATTTTTGAAGAAGACCATGACATCAGGGAAATGATGACATGACTTGCAGATGACTTTGATTTGAGTGAGAGAGGGCTGTGCATTTTGCAGATATGTAAATAAAGCTGAGAAAGGTTAAAATGAGGGTTTCATAGTAATTGTCTGAGACAGGATTTGAACTTAGGTCTTCCTAACACCACATGAGGAATCACTCATAAATATTCACTTACATCGCCCCACATAAAAATGAATCATCTCAGTAGTCTATAAACTTGAAGTAATGTCTATGAAGAGTGACAACATGTACATTCTCCTTTTAGAGAGTAGCAGATGACAACTTTATTGGCATTTTCAATAATATAATAAGTATATTACAGCTAATACACTAATAATGTGCCATGAATTTGTAAAGCTTGTTAAAGCATAAATCATATTTTCATATGTCATTTCATTTTCACATCTATATGACTCCAGGGAATACATTGTTTCACCATGGGAAATCAGGATGAGGAGTTGGAATGTATATTTAATACACAGTGATTAGGAGTGGTTCTTTTACATTTAGGAAGTGTTAATTTATGCAAAATTACATTATGAAATCTCATTACTGTAATGCCTTGATCCAAGTTAGCTTGTACTATTAAAAAAGCCCAACTTAAAATAAATAAAATAAAAAGAAATGATTTGAAAAATCCAAATAATTATTTTTTTTGATCCTTAAAGAGAAATACTGAAAACAAAAATACTTTTCTGTATGCATTGTAATAGGATTTTGCTCATGCAATTTATCCAATCAGCAACATTCTTCCATCTCTTCTCAAAAAAGGATCATTTCTACCTACCATCACTTCCTCCTTTTTCTTTAAAGTATAGTTCTATTAGTCTGTTCCACATAATGTAACATTTAATTACATATAGTCTTGTGTTGCTATTTAGTTATTTCAGGTATATGTTTTGTCTCTCCAACTGGAAAATAAAATCTTTGAGAGCAGGGACAAGGTCTTATCTTTATCCCCATAACTCCTAGTACTAACTGCCTACTTACTGGCTTGTAAATGACATTGCCAATTATCAATTAAACTCTAAGAGTAGTTAAATTTTAATTAAAATCACATTAAAAACTAAATTCTATTTTTTTTATTGGTTAATAACAATAGTAACTCTTATTGAGTCATAAAAAGCAGCCACTTCATCCATTTGGACAAAAGCCTGTAATACACTAACAGCATACAAGTAACGGAAAAGTAACTTATCCTCATTTATGTTTCCATTGGGATCCCATCAAAAAATAAGGGAAAAATGAAATAGGCAATAATGATGATAAAGATGATTTGCATCTATATGGTCCCTCCTATATGGTGCTTTGAGGCAGAGAATGCATGGGAATATTAAATATGAATATTTCGTAGAGAAGGAAACTGACACTTCCAGGGGATAAGTGACTCATCCATAGTCACACAGCTAGTAAATAACAGAACCTGAATTTGAACCCAGGTTTCCTGTCAACAAGTGTAATGCTTTTTCTGCCGCAGACACACCTACTGATGCACTAGGCTCTGGATATGTTTGCATCTTCTCTGACCTCTCACCCCATGTTTAATTCAAGGTACTGCCTTTTCCCATGTGGAAACTACTGGGTTCTCAGATATATTGGAATGACTCCATGGAGAGAACACTGTGACTCAACGTGCATACACCTTTTCCAGCTAACTCACAGGCTGAGGATATTTTTGTGGGTTTTGTGTGTGTGTTTTACCTCAATCCTCTCCTAGTATGACCTAAATCAAGGTTCAAACTAGGACAAACTGAATTTTCCAAGAATCAGTAGACAAATTTATATGAAAATTTCTTGGAATCTATACCCAAACACACCCTCACTTTCCCCCTCTCTAGCAGTAGCATTTTAGTATTCTCTCAAAGTAATATCTCCTCTCTCATGCAAGTGTTCCATTTTCATGCTTTATGTGTACTCAACTTCCACTAGCCAGATTCCTGCCTAGCTTGGATTCATTGGTTACCAGCATCAGGAGAGGAGCAATTAGCTTGTGCAGTAGAGAGAGCACTGGGCCGGGAGTCAGGAAGTTGTTGTTCAGTCATGTTGACCCCATTTGAGGTTTTCTTGACCTGAGTTCAAATCCAACCTCAGATACTTACTAGCTATGTGACCCTGGGCAAGTCACTTAACCCTGTTTGCCTCAGTTTCCTCATTCATAAAATGAATTGGAGAAGGAAATGGCAAACTACTCCAATATCTTTATCAAGAAAATTGCACATGGAATCACAGTCAGACATGATTGAACAGAGCATCAGGAGAATATGCTTTAGGACCATAATTAACAATTTTGGCAAGTTCTCAGCCCCTTTTGACTTAGGCACGTAGCTATTTGCTCCCAGTCTTTATCACTTTCCATTATACCATGCTGCTTCAAAAGAGTTGGCAAAAAATCAAGTTTTAGGAAATGAAAAATTACTCTGTCATTGCACAAACAACTGGGCTATTAAATTTATCTTCAAAAATCTGTCTTAGCTATGATGTGACAGAGTTAGCATTTCAACAACTGGTAACAACTTCACAATATGACTTTTAATGTTTACATGTCATAATTTTCATGCCCAATTGTGTATGTACTTATATACATCTATCTACAACTATACTAAATGAGATGACAGATCCTCAGCTATCTGATTAACCAGGAAATGTGAAATCTGCCAAATAGATTATTTTTTGGTGGTGGTGGTGGTGGTGACTTTTTACAATAACCAAAATAAGGAATAATTTTCAAATATGTTTCACTTTGGTGTATCACACACATTTCATATATGTGAACACATGTTTATGTTTATAAACACCCATCATATATGTTTATATACCTATTTACTTTGCCTTACAGATGAAAGGACCTTCTATTACATTGTCACCTTTAAGATCACCAACCTCAAATATAAAGAGAAATATGGAAGAAAAACTTCAAGAGAATTTGTAGAACGAAGTCATCAGATTGAAAGAATGGTAAGGTTAATTGTCTTTTTGAAATATTTATATTAGCCTTAGGATAGTGCCTGCTGTTTGCCTCACTTTCAGTGAGAAAGCATAGTATTACATACAACATAGGACTTGTAAATGCCACATCTTATTGGTTCCTACATCCTTATTCCTGTCATGTTAAATAAGGAAATAAAACATTCAAATTCATTCTGACAAATTCTGCTAAATATCTCTCATGTGCAAGGCACCATGTTCAGTGCTAGGGTTATGAAGACAAAAGAAAGTAGTCCTTGCCTTCAAGGAACTTACAATGTTCCTGAGAAAACATCAAGATCAGATCAAGTCTATAAGCAAGTTAATTTTTCAGCTCTATGGAGGCTGTATTGGAGAAGGAAACAGCAGTTGCCTCATAGGGTAGGTTTCTTGTGTATGTATCTCTGCGAGTTCATTACATTCATTCCACAGATATTTATTTTTGAAGTATAAGACCTTGCTATATTCACTCTAAAGGGGACATAGAAAAATATAAGATAAAGCTCTTAACTATTAGAAAATTCATTAGCCTAGAGATATAATGGGATGCAAAGTCAAATAAAAAATATTGTAGAGTATTAATCTGTATCAAATGGTTCAACTGGATAGTCAGAGCTTTAGAGAAAGATCAGTAGTTGTGGGCTGGAGGATGGTCAG
>JAQQSK010012381.1:0-11902 GCA_028658325.1 Potorous gilbertii | reverse complement strand
GTTTAAGATGTCTAATTGGCAATCAGACATATGTATAGGAATAGACAGGTTAGGGCTGTGTAAGTAGATTTAAGAATTAGATTGACTTTCTTCCAATGAGATTCCAGCATGAGATCGTCAAGTGAAATAGTATAGAGGGAGAATAGAAGCAGTCATAGGACAGAGCTCTGTGGGACATTCACAGTTATCAAGCATGTCTTGGATGAAGATCCATCAGAAGAGACTGAGAAAACTGGTCAAATAGGTAGGAGGAGAACCAGGAAAGAATATTATCACGCAATCACACACACAAAACAACAACAACAACTTAGAGGGAAAGCATCAAAGTGAAGATGAATAGCAGTTTCAAAGGCTGCAGAGAGATCAAGGAAAAAGATTCAGAAATAGCCAGTAGATTGGCAATTAAAAGCTTATTAGTAACTTTTGAGAGAACCGTTTTGGTTGAATGCTGAGATTCATAGAAAAACTAGAGTTAAGAAAATGAGAGGAAAGGAAGTGGAGTTCAAGGAGTTCAGTTTTGTGAAATGAATGAGCTATATGGGATGATAGACCAAGTAAGATTTTTTTTTTTTAAGGATGGGGGAGATATGGACATGTTTGCACATCAAGGACTTTAGTTTAGAATTATGAGTTGACCTAGGCACAAGAATTTCCCCACTCATGTGACTCATTGCTAACGTAACCCAAGTCCTAAAGCTCATTACAGGAGGAGAGGGGTCTATCCCTATCCCTTACATATGGGTCCAGCATTGATCTATACAGAGAAGAAGAAAACCCTATACCAATGAGCTTTGGAAGTTGAATTATATTAGATTTATTTGTCTGACCCCTTTCCCCCATGGATACTGTGTTCATTAATGGACAGTGTAATCAAGGTTTATGAATGTAATGTTACAGTTTTTTGATGATATGGTGGAAATTGCTGTGTTTTTTTAACCCTGATACATTTATCAAGTGAAAAACATTTATTAGTTGTTCAGTAAATGTAACCATGGCCTGAGTACCTACATAGGAATTCAGTTCCAATTTGTGGTCATTCCATTTGACTTCTCTGTGAAACAGAAGATGAGAGCGTAAAAGTCAAGGATCCTTGTAGTTTTGTGGTAGAAGTCATTCCAAGCAAACACCTTAGAAAAAATTCTTTGCATGAAAGTAGACAAGTATTTCTTAGTCTCCTTTGCTCCACCCCCATGTCCAACTTGAACAGAAGGGAGACTGTGAGAGTTTCAAGGAATCTGAAAAATCTATACTTCCTCATTCACATCCTAGTATCATTCTCTCATGATAGCAGCAATATCTAAATCTGGCAGCAGTGACACAGGTGTCACCCAATTCTTCACTCTTTCTCATCTAATCTGCAGACTTTCATCACTTTCACATCTGGATTAGTGTAATAGCATGCTGGTTGGTTGACCTGCTACAAATCTGTCACAACTCCATTTTATCCTCCATTCAGTTGTCAAAATTATCTTCCTAAAGTTCAGGTATGATGATGTCATTTCCCCTATTCAGTGAACTCCACCAATTAATTATCACTTCCAGGATCAAATGTAAAATATTACTAGAGTCTATACTTTAGGAAGACCTGATAGATCTGTGTCATACTGAAGTATCACAGAAGGACTTTGCAGAGGAAGAAGTCTTATTTTAAGTTTTCCATACTTTAGGAATTTCGAGCTTTAAAGCTATTTGGAGGGAAAATGTTTATTTTTATTGACCCAATGCAATAGTATATCTTAAGCCTTTTGGAAATTGTAAAGTGGTCCTATACTATCACCAATTATAAATGCAAATTGTTGGAGATACAAAAAAAGTAAAAAAGCAGGCCCTGAACTCAAATAATTCACATTTTAATGAGGTGGACACCATGCACAAACAAAATACCTACAAGATAAAATAGGGCTCGTGCATTGGCCAATCGAATTGTACCTAAATTGTGATTTCTTGTTTTTCCTCATATGTAACTTCCTCTTTGAAAAGGTAAAGGAGCCTGCAGAGATTGAAAGTCATTTGAGAGAATTAAGCAACTTAAGCAAATTAGCGGAGATGGCAGATAAAGTTAAACAACGTTTTGGGGAAGAATTTAAGACTCTACAACAGCAGGAATGCAAGCTCCTATATAGTTGTCAAGAGGGTCAGCGGCCAGAAAATAAAAACAGAAACAAATATAAGAACATCTTGCCTTTTGATCATACCAGTTCTGTGTGATGGTTCCCCAACTGAACCATTTTCGGATTACATTAAAGCAAAAATTATCATGCCTGAATTTGAGGGATTGGTGCATCAGGAGAAGAGTCTTAGATGACAAGACCCACCAAGATTTCAGCTCAGAGCTGGATATGACTATTCCTCCCCACCCCCAAAAGGTCAAGAAAGAAACCAGGACTTTCATGTAAAGAATGAATTTAGAAGGTTTACATTCTGACTGTTTAACTTCTGCTAATAAGCAAAGTGCAGACCCGTATAAGGATCATGATTTTTCTCTCTCAACAATGCCTGATTTACAATTGCTTGTTTTTTAGATAAGAAGAAATCATCTCTACAATGTAGACTATGTTATATTTTACAGAATTTTGTTTTAAATTGAGGAAGCTGTTAAATTTTCATTTTCACATTTTGAAAAAAAAGAAAAGGTAAGGATTGTTATGGGGAACTAGTATTCTGGACCCAATTCTGAGAAATATATAAGAATTGCTTGTTGAAGTGGAGATGACAGAACTAGAAGGAACTGACCCTGGCATCTTAAAGTTCAGAATAGATGAGGAAAATAGGGAGCCTAATATGCGGTGTGCCTAAAGCTGGAGGAGAACAGATTTCAAAGAGTTCAGGAAGATAAGAAAGATCTCATGGTTTGAGACTGTAAAAAAAATAAGTTTAAAGAAATGATAAGCTCTTAAGAGCAACATTGCAATGCTTCTGTTAAGAGAGAATAAAATGAATTGTTGAAAGGACTAGACATAGCTGCAGGGGTAGAATAGAGCCTAGTTTATAGTTTAAAAATATATGTGCGTAAGATGGATGCCAGGGCAAGTAACTGAAACATAATATAATAAAGTGAGATGTTTTGCTGAGAATACGTCAGAAAGGCTAAAGCTGAAAATTGAAATACACTGTAAGGAAAATTGAACAGACTTAAAATCTATATTTGGAAATAGAGGAGCAAGGACAAGGTAGGCCCACTGTTCAGGACAGAGGTGAATGGCTTGTGTGATAATCACACACAATTGAGAAAAGTAGAACTGTTCAGCTACTGCGTTACTTCTGTTTTTCTAACTGCAAAAAATGGTATTTGAACCAGAAGGAATAGGGGAAAAAATTAACAAGAAATTGGATAATAAGATAAATGAAGAGATGAGAGAACACAAAGTTGTATTCCTTAAATTGTCTAATTTGGATGAATCACAATGATAGGTATTTATGTAATTTCTAACTTATATAATTTATGTAGGTGCTAAATACCTACTTGATGAGTGATGGAGAATGGTAGAGGTGCTACAGAACTTTCAAAAGGTGAAAGAAAGTAGGTGCTATAAGTTATAAACCAGTTACCTTGATGTCAGTTAATGAATAAAACTCTGACATAGATTCATTTTAAAAAATCTTTTAAAAATTTATTATTTATTTTAAATATTCTTTTCTTTTTACATTCCGAGTTCAGATCTATGGATAAAATTAGCATTTGTGACCAAGCAAGAGATAGAGAGCATTATGAGATGCAAAATGCATCATTTTGATTCTATTAAATTAAAATGGTTTTGCATAGATAAAACTAAGCAACAGCGATTAGAAGGAAAGCAGAAAGCTGGAGAAAAATTATAACAAGTGTCTCTGATAAAGCCCTCAAATATACAGAGAACTGAGTCAGATTTATAAGGTTACAAGTCACTCTCAAATTAATAAATAGTCAAAGGATATAAAGTTTTAAGAAGAAATCAATGTTAATAATGGTCATATTAAAAGAAAAGCTGCTCCATATCACTAGTGATTAGAGAAATGCAAATTAGACCATCTCTGAGGTACCATCTCACACCTATCAGATTGTCTAACATGACAAAAAGGGAAGACAATAAATGTTGGAAGAGATGTGGGAAAATTGGGACACAAATGCACTAAGGATGGAGTTTTAAACTGATCCAAACATCCTGGAGAACAAAGTGGAGCTATGTCTGTCCAACGAAGTATAAAAGTGCACATAACTTTTAATCCAGACTGTTAGGTCTGTACCCAAAGAGATTAAAAGGGGAGGGCAAAAGATCTACTTGTACAAATATATTTATAACAGCTCTTTTTGTGGTGGCAAAGAATTGGAAATTGAGGGAATATCCATCAATTGAAGAATGGCTGTACAAGTTGTAGAACATGATTGTGATGGAATACTTTTGTGCTATAAGAATGACAAGCAGGATGGTTTTAGAAAAAGAACCTGGAAAACCTTATATTAGCTCATGCAGAATGAAATGTGCAGAAATAGAACACTGTTTATAGTAACATAATATTGCACAATGATCAATTGTGAATGACTTAGCTGTTCTCAGCAATACAATGGTCCAAGACAATTCCAAAGGACTCATGATGAAAAACAAATATTCATCTCCAGAGAAAGAACTGATGGAAAGTGAATGAATACCAGAGAATACTATTTTTCACTTCAAACATCTTTTTACTTTAAAAAACAGTTCCTTTATCCCCAGTCAAAAATCCATATTGACAGATGCTAGTTTAGAGTGAGGTGGTCTCTTCTGCCTCCTTCCCTATTGGAATGATCAGAAAATGTATTGTTAGCTATGTAATTATCAGGGAAAGTAGGGAGTAGAGGGTATCTGTGGCATTCTTCTCCTTATCTATTACTAGTTAATGCTCAGAATCATCAAACCCACAAGATTAACAAATACGAGAATAATTGAGGATACTGTTATATATATAAGATACCAGCTAATATTAATATTAATATATGATTAAAGAGTTATTAAACTGCTATACTCTTTGATCTGGAAATATCACTACTTGGTATATTACCAAGATGATAATGGAAAAAAAGAAAAAGAACCTGCATATTCTAAAATGTAGCAGCTTTCTTCGTGGTAGCAAAGAACTTGAAATTGGGAAATGGCTGAACAAGTTATCGTATATGATCATGATGGAATATTGCTATGCTGGAAAAAAATGATGAGAGTGATGATTTTAGAAAAACATGGACAGACTTGCATGAAGTTATGAAGAACATAATGAGCGGAACCAAGAGGACTTTGTATACAGTGACAAAAATATTATTTTTAGAATATCTTTGAGAGAATAAGTCATTTTGAATATTGTAAATACCCAAATTAACTACAGAGGACTTATAAAGGAAGACATCTGCATCCAAAGAAAGAACTGATAAATAGATGTATAGAATGATTTTACATATATATGTGTATGTGTATGTGTACCTGTATTTGTGTCAAGTGGTAGCCATCTCTAGAGCAGGGTAAGGAAAAGGGATGAAAAAAGGGGAAAAAAGGAGAAAGTTGTATGATAACCTCATTATATATTTAAGAGGAATACAAGTTGTACATAACAGATTTGTAGTTTCATGGACAATCATTTTTTTCCTACTCTATAATGTTGTGGAAATATTTGTTTCATTTCTTAAGTTCAGAATAAAATTATATATTTTCTAAAAGATATCAGTTATTGACCTTTAACATTGCCAAGGAAGGGTAAGCAGGTGGGGTGACCACACAAGATTGCCTTACATCTCTAAGATTACATGATAATGGCAAAAGAAACTTTCAAAAACTTAAACTCCAAATTCAAAATTGTAAAACTATGTCAAGCACCACAAAGACTGGGGGAGGTGCAAACTTTAGCATAAACAAGGCTTTTAAATATGATCAGTTTAGTTATTGAAATGTTAGCTCCTTGTGAGAAGTAAGAACAGTAACAAAGTGAAAACTGCCTGCTGCTTCCACATCTCTGAGGCCTGATACTTGATGCACTTAGAACTTTCTCTGCCTTTTACACCTTCCTATCTGAATAACTCTTCGCCCCTGACACTTTTTCTAGTTACTCTCCATGACCAACAGAGACCTCTGCCCTGAATTGACTGTAGCTTTGGTCTCAGCTTCTTTTCATCCTGCTTTGCTCAACTAATGATCTCACTACTGCTTATCTACAGGAACAGTGAATTCCCTTGGGACTGTGTTATCCTTTTTCATATTGCACAGGGATTTGTCTGCAGAGGCTAATAGCCCTCTGGCTCCCTTAGAAATAGGCTTCAAAAGCCTTTACACAAAATTCCAAATCAACACCATAATACTCGAAAAATACTTTCAATGCTTATTGTCCACCTGAGGGTCAATTCAAATACAAGTATATAGTAAAAATGAGTAAATGAAGGTATGATAGTATTTTTTGACACAAATGTCAGTACTTTAGAATTTAAAATATTTCCTTTAGTATAACATCCCCCTTTTCACATAGTAAAGGCACATAGTAAAGCACTACAACAATTTTAATGCCTCAATTATTTATCTGCCTTTATATCACTTGTGATCTTAGTAAGAAACTGATTTTTAATGACTAAGGATAAGAGAAGAGAAGGAAACAGAGAAGAATAAATGGAAAAGAAATAAAAAAAGAAATGGTGGGAGAACATAGGGATGGACAGAGAAAGATAGGAAAATGGGTTCTCTGTTTAGTGAGGGGTATTATGTCAATGAAGCACATTTAGGGGACACTTTGTCAAGAGCTCCAGGGAGTCAAAATCTAGGATTGTCCTATCTGATACCTAAATTTTAGCCATCTTAAAAATGAAACAGAGGAGAAAGAATTTCATGTTACCAGGTCTTATTGCTTTCCCATACTTATTAGTTTAAAAGCACAGATTTTTTGACATTCTTTGTCTTTTCTCATTATTAAAAAAAAAACAGCACAAAACAAAGATGTCTATAAAGTGAGTTGTGATATCTATGGATATAATATAGAAAGAAAAATTCATATCTGCTTTTATAGTTTGGAGTTTATCTCTGATTTTAATCAGTCAGTCAACAAAAGCTCTAAAGAAAGGCAAAAATGCAACAAAAACAAAGCATCATAGTCCCTTTTCTCAGGAAGATCAGAGTTTAATGAAGGAGTCAACAATATTCAAACAATTATGTACAAACAAAATACATACATGATAATTTGGGGGTAATCTCAGAGGGAAGGCACTGATTAAAGAGAACTGGGAGTAGCTTCTTTCAGGAGAGACAGTAGCTGAAAGTAAGGGAAATGATAGAACCTAGCAGGCAGAAATATAGAGAAAGAATTTAACCAGGAAAAATACTCAGTCAGGAGATGGAATATTATACCCAAGGAACAACAAAAAGGCAAGTATGTTGTTGTTGGTTTATTTTTCTACAGTTTGAGTCACGTCTAACTCTTTGTGGCCCAATTTGGGGTTTTCTTGGAAAAGATATTAGAGTGTTTTGCCATTTCTTTCTCCAGCTCATTTCGCAGATGAGGATGAGGGTTAAATGAATTTGTCCAGTGTCACACAGCTAGTAAGTGTCTGAGGCTAGAATCATCTTCCTGATTCCAGGCCTCGCACTCTACCCATTATGTCACCTAACTGTCCAGATCAGTATGATTATATGTCAAAGTATGTAATAGTATATAAGGTATAATAAAACTGGAAAGGTACCAAGGGGCCAGGTTATGAATGACTTTCAAAGACAAGTAAAGGAGTTTATATTTGACCTTGGAGGGAATAGAGAACCACTGGAGTTGATTCAATTAGAGGGGTGACATGGTCAGATTTATGCTTTAGGAAGATCAGTTTGACAGCTGAGTAGAGGATGAACTAGGGTGAAGAGAGATATGGGTCAGGGAGATCAACAGCAGGCTAATGCGATAGCCAATGAACTACTGAGGGCCTGTACCAGGGTGGGGTTTTGTGAGTGCAGAGAAGGAGAGATATATGAAAGATGTTATGTGGAGGTAGAAATGACAAGGCTTAGTAATAAATATAATGTGGTAGAGAAAGGGTGTAAGTTCGAGTGAGGAGAAGATGACATTGTGTTTGTGAGCCTGGATGAATGGAGATTGGTGGTGATGCTCTCAACTGTAAATTAGAGGGGAAAGTTTGTGGAGAACGGTGATGAGCTGTCTTTTGTACATGTTGCATTTAAGATATCTATGGGAAATGAAATTTTAGATGTCCATTAGACAGTTCATGATATTAGACTAGAGGTCAAGAAAAAAGCTAGATCTGAGAATCATCTGCATGGATATAATAATTGAAAAGTTGGTTGCTGATGAGATAATCAAATTGGATAATAGAAGGAGAAGAGAAGAGGACATTACAGACCCTTGGAGGGCCCCTATGTTCATATAACCTGGAAGTTATCTAGCAACACAAACTGAAGAGGGACAGGGAGGAGGACAGCAGGAGAGAGCAGTGTGAAAAAAAATCCATAAAGGATAAAATATCTAGAAGATGAGAGTGATCTTGAATATTGGAGGTTTCATAGAGGTCAAGAGCAATGAGAATTGAGAAAAAAACATCAAATTTGACAATTAAGAGATAACTAGTAACTTAGGGAGAATAGTTTCAGTTGAATGTTGAGTTTGGAAACTAGACTGCAGATGGTTTAGAAATGAATGAGAGGAAAAGAGACATCAGTTGTTAGACAGCTTTCTCAAGGAGGTTAGCCACAAGTAGGAGGTGAGATATAAGATGGTAGATAATGGGAATGGTTAGATTAAGTAAGAGGGTTTCTGTTTCCTTTGTTTTAAAGATGGGTGAACAGTAGAATTTTTTGACAGGAATAAGAAGTAGATTTAAAATTATCCAAAAAAAAGTGGGGGTAATGGAAGGGATAATCTACTGGAGAAGATAGGATACAATGGGATTAAATTTGCATGAGGATGAGTTTTCCTTGGCAAAGAGAATGATCATCTCTTCAACTGAGACAGGAATATAGGAAGAGATCATGGTGGATGTAATCTAAACAGTGTAAGATGAAGAGAAAAGACAGGGATCAAGGAAAATAGTCCCAATATTTTTGGTGAAGTATGATGCAAAATGTTTAGCTAAGCATATTGGGAGGATGAGGGAAGGAATGCCATGGGAATCTTGAGGAGGAATAAAAAAAATTGAAAGTGGTATGGCAAATCAGATTTGCAGCAGACCAAGTCAGTATGTCATTTTCACCAGCTCTCTTTATCAACACATGAATAAAAATGAAAATAACAAATGATCGCAGTAATTCAAGATGAGATCTTGGCAAGTCATAATAAATGACCAGACAAGGAGGCAAGGTACTGGAGTGTAGAGATGTTCTGGTTCACCAAGCAGTTGATATAGGGCAGGCAACAGAAAATTACCAGTTCAGGATGGTGGGATTGGGAAAAATCTGAGGGGTTGAGGAATTTCAAGTATTGGTGGGAATGAAAAACAGAATTAGAGGTCATAAGGAAGAGAAAAAGATAGAATAATAAAAGATAATGATGAGATTAAAGAATTTCAGAGTTGGTATGAGAGACTATTATTTGCTGTTATATCAGCAACCAATTATTAAATTAGCATTAAGACTCTTTCTCTTTATTTTCTCATTTAGGGACCAGTCTCTGTAGGTCAGTCAGTCAATTGCTAAAGGACTTGACTGATAAATGAGATTGCCATAATCCTTGGGAAACGTGCTCCTGGTAGAATCCCACCAAACTAGGAGGCTTTACTTCTGTTTGGAGTATAAATAGAATGTAATCTAGGTGTAACCATTCTGATTTTATCAGAGTACACATCTGTGTATGTTTTTAAAATAGTTTTTATAAAGAGAATTCAAAAGACAATCTAAATCTGTTTGTCTTCCCTAGGCCCCCAGCACTCCCCTGTGTTGCCTCAGCCATGGGCTTTGCCTTGATTGCTCTGGGGCTCAAAGCACCCTTAAGCTTCTTGTGAGCGGCAAGACAAGAAAGAATTCAGCACTAGTTAATTTCCCAAGAGGATTTACAGGTGAACATTACATAGACCAAAAGCAAAGTATTCTGGAAGTAAGCATTCTCCCATTCCTAGTGTCAGTGGTGAGAAGAGAGTTGACAAGCTCTGAAAGAAAAACAAACAGTAATCACTGCTTGGATGCCTTGAAAGAATGACCTGTTTTCAAAACATGAGTTATTTAGATGTTTCTATATTCTTGAAAAGTAAATTGCATATCTCTATGCTCAGAGTATAAGTAGATTTTTATGAAGAATTTAGTTTCACTGTAAAATAAACATTATCAGAGGGCATGCACATTTTATTATGAAAAAGGAGATAAACAGAGGGAAAAAAAGTGATTATTAGTAGTCAGAAATCTGTTGTTGGAAAGCAGTTTAGAGAGGATGCTGTAGTCAGGCAGAACTCAAAATGGCACCTTTAACAAATCTATTTGAATTATTTTCTAAGACTAACTGAACTCACTGGCATACTGACATAGCCGGTATTATTTTTAGCTAGGCTTCTAAATGGCACTTCATCTGGCATTTGAGATAAAATCATTTTGAAATATCTATCTATCTAGGCAACAGGAAGAATTTGAAAGCAGCTAAAGGAAATATTCAAAGAATTCAGACATGAGCAGTTTTCTGGGGAGGAATATCAACTTTTCTATTTCCCTAACCACATTTCTTAATTTTTAATATAGATCATAGATCAATTAGCTTTCATTTTGCTTTTACCTTCCATGTGAATATAAAAGTTAATCATCTCTTTTCACACTCTGAACATAGGAAGGAGTTATAGCTGGGAGCAGGGAAGAGAACTCTGCTCTTCTCAGAATTCTCCTACAGGTTGTTTTTTGCCCTCTGATCAGCCCCCCTTAAGTCCATGTATTTTAAAAGAGGCAGACTACAGTCACTTAAAGTAGTCTGGATCGTTCAATAGAGATTTCATGATGAACAGGTGCTTGATGACATTCTCAATTGATTTATCCCTATCACAGAGTTGGCAGCTTCACCATCTCATGCTCAGGATGCTGGATTACCCTGTTATTTACACATGGGGAGTGGTGCTTCGAACCACTTAATAAGTCAAGCACTTAATAAACAAATGCTAGTTATATTAACTGGAACAAAGTACATTAAGCAAAGCTTTAGTGAATTAAAGGAAAATAAGGGTGATTATGTTGTATGTACAAGTGTCCTATTGTATGTTTTCTTTTTTCCTTAAGAGTTATTTTTAGTTCATTCAAAAATTCAGAAAGTCTAAATTAGTATGGGGCAAATTGGGTTGAAAAATAGGCTAGTTTAGATGTTGTAGTTCTAGTTTTGTCATTGTCATTAACATGATAGCAACTGACATTGCAATTGCATTTTATGATTACAGAGTATTTTATATTTGATATATCTCTTGAATCACACAACCATCCTGTGAGGCAGTTAGTAAAAATATCATTATCCACATTTGAGAGATAAGAAACTATAGGTCATAGGGGTTAAGGGTCTTTCTCAGGATTAGACAGCTAATATCTGAATTAGACTCATGTCTTCCCTAAGATGAGTGCCCCTTCCATTATACAGCACTGCTACCATGAAATTTGAGAATCTTAAGTATCATAGTTCTATGAGAAACTTTTCAGAACATTTACATTTTTACAAAAACATAATCTATTAATAGCTCTAAATGACCTTAACAGACAAAGACAATTTTATTGCCAAGACAGGGTAGGCATTTCATTTTTACTGGTGAGATTGCCTAGCTCCGGAATTCCATTCTCAGTTCTGGTTAATAATTTTTAATTGCCTTGTAGATGATAAGAGGTTAGTTTCCCCTCCTTAAAACAAACAAACAAAAGGCCAAATGAGTACCTACTTACATTTACTGCCGCAAATTTACTTATTTATGCTAGACATCTAGACAAGTCTATAACAGCCATCTTGGGATACTTTTTTTTTTTTTTTT
>JAQQSK010012380.1:0-11902 GCA_028658325.1 Potorous gilbertii | reverse complement strand
ATTTTTAAAGAACTCTTTTCTTCAGTGAGCTTTTGAACCTCCTTTTCCATTTGGCTAATTCTGCTTTTTAAAGCATTCTTCTCCTCATTGGTTTTTTTGGACCTCTTTTGCCAATTGAGTTAGCCTGTTTGTAAAGGTGTTATTTTCTTCAGCATTTTTTTGGGTCTCCTTTAGCAAGGGGTTGACCTGCTTTTCATGCTTTTCTTGCATCTCTTTCATTTCTCTTCCCAGTTTTTCCTCCACCTCTCTTACTTGATTTTCAAAATCCTTTTTGAGCTCTTCTATGGCCTGAGACCATTGCATATTTATTTTGCTATTTGGGATACAGAAGCCTTGACTCTGTCGTCTTTCCCTGATGTAAGCATTGTTCTTCCTCATCAGAAAGGATGGGAGAAGATATCTGTTCACCAAGAAAGTAACCTATGGTCTTATTTTTTTTTCCCCTTTTTGGGGCATTTTTCCAACCAGTTACTTGACTTTTTGGTCCTTTGTGAAGAGTAGGGTATACTCTGGGGATCTGTAAGAGCTCAGTTCCTCCAGGGTGGCACAATCAAATGTGAAAACTGGTCTGGGAGCAGGGAGAAACTTTTGTGCCCAGAATCTGTGAGTAGTAGAGTGTCCTCTCCACAGCCACCTGGCCTTCAGTTCCACCCAGCCAGCACTGGGGGCTGAGATTCAGATAAACTCTTGTATTCCCCCATGGTCTTTTGATGGGGGCAGGGCTGCCATTCAGTGTGAGATAAAGATCAGCTGCTCAATTCTTCTAGGAGCATTAGGAGGGGGCATGGCTGCCACACAGGGCTGAGGTAAGGATCAATTGCTCAGTTCCCCCAGGGATTTCATGATCCAGCAATGGATGTGGGGTGCTGTGGGAGCTGCTGCCACCACCTGAGGCCAGGACTATAGGAAGATCCTGCTCCCCTCTTGGCCAGCTGAAAAAACCCTCTCACTGACCTCTGGCTCCTGTGGGTTGAGGGATCCGCAAATCACTGCCACTGCCACTGGGCATTCCGCCCCCAAGGCCTGCTTGGTTCCTCCTCTGGGCAGTGCAGCCAAGGCTGGGCTGGGTGCTGCTCCATGTCCTAGTGTGATAGACCTTTCCTGTTGGCCTTTCAGGTCATCCTGGGCTGGAAATCTTCCCCACTCCGTTGTTCTGTGGCTTCTGCTACTCTAGAATTTATTGAGAGTGTTTCTTTATAGGTATTTTATGGGCTGTGGGGGAAGAACTAGTGTATATGCATCTTTCTACTCCGCCGTTGGTTGTTTTTCAAAGCAAAGAAAATTTAAACTCCATACAACTGTTATGTATCCCCAGTCATTCCACAGATAGTCCACCAGGCTGTACTAATATGTCAGAATTACAAAGCCAGTAGTAACTTTTAAAGAAATGTTTTAAAAATCACGATCAACAACAACGAAATTTTTAACAATACCAAAGAATAAATGCCTGCCGTTGTTTACTGGTGTGTGAGCACTTGGCTCATCTTGAAAGGGCCAACACAGTAATGTCATAAGTTCAGTAAATGATTATCTCTTGAACAGTGTTCCTCTCTTATCATAAATATGGGTTGGTTCAAACAGTACTTACTGTAAACAGGACCCAAGAAGCTTTGGTATATTTCCAAGGACATTGTATTCTGCTTTGAGCAACAATTCTTACTGCTTTACAGGGAAGTTTTTCTCAAGCTGAGAGTATTATCAGCAAGGGAAGTACTGGGGATCTTGTTAGCCTGGGATTTGGGGAGTTGTGTGCTTATTCCTCAGGTGTCTGACTCACAGATGCTTAATTCACCAAAATCTTTCTTCATGTGAAAGGTGTGAGAAACACAAAGTCTTTGAAATCATAATCATGTGACTGTATCATCACATATGGGAGCACTAGAGAATTCGGAGACTGCAACAACCAGTTACCACTTAGAGCTTTTCTTAGCAAGTGGTGTTTTTCTGCTTTTGCGTTTCCTCTGTCCTCCATATAAATTTCCCTTCTATGAAAAGTTGAAATTGTGAGAAGCCTCAGATTTTCCATTGAGCAGGGAGCAGCCTACTACAGAAGGTGTGCTTTGACCTGAGTTTTGAAGGAAACCAGAGAAGCTAAGAACTGGAAGTGTGGAGAGTAAATGAAAAGACACACATGTTTAAGAGTTAGAGAATCTTGAATGAAAAACCATAGGTAGATCAGCTTGGCTGAATCACGGAATGTGTGGAAGAGAATAAAGTGTAAGAATTCTTTAAACTTAGGAAGGGGCCAGGACTTTATATTTGATCTTGGAGGTAATTGGGAGCCACTAGAATGTACTGAGTAGGAGAGTGATGTGGACTGACCTGTACTTCAGTGGTCAGCCAGTGGAGAGTGGAATGAAATGGAGAGAGACCTGTGGCACATATGGAGACCACCTAAACAGCTGTGAGTGAGAAATCTCTTTCCAGCAGGTCTCTGAAGTTTGAGGAAGAAGAATCTTGGAACATGTGGAATTGTATGCATGTTTTCCTATTCTCCTGCCTTATCACCTGTTCTGGTAAAGCACTTTGATGTGGAGTCCTAGTTTTGAGGTGGAGTCAAGGAAATCTACATTTGAATTATGCCCCTGGCACTTCATAGCTATGTGACGTTTAGCAAGTTAGTTAACCTTTTGTTTTAATTTCCTCATCTACACAATGGAAATAATAGTAGTAGCACCTACCTTATATGGCTGTTGTGAGGATGAAATGTGGTAATATATGTAAAACACTTTTTATGAATGTTAGTTATTGTTATTACCTCCCCCATTTCCTCATTGACTTGTTTCTCTCCAGCAAAATTTGCAGAAGGCTTCAGGGCTATCAGGAATACCGCTTTACATTTGCCACTATTTAATCTGACAGTTTTTACTCATTTGTTAAAAAGTTAAACATCAAAGTATTTTCCCCGTGGTCTTTGAAGTGGGTCTGTATTTTCTAAAGTTGCTGCACTCTTTTTTTTATCTGTTTGCACTAGTAAAGTAGATGTTTATCTCTTTACAAGCTTAACTGCTGACAGCTCGACTCTGCTACTTGTTTTCCAGAATGTAAATTCTTTGTTCTTCAGGGCAATATGCAAAGTATGGCTAGGGAGTGTTAACTTAGGGATGTGGGGAAAATTTGGTTAATTTTATCTAATACATTCTAAATGTGACCAGAAGTGTGCCCTCTCTCTATGGCAAATTGAAAAAAGTCAAATGAAAACATAAACTAGTTCTGCAAAACATATGCTCGTTTTTTATTGAGTTATTTTATTTCAAAAACATTTGTGTTTTTGTGAGAAAATGTGAGATAAGTCCTGGTTAAGACAAGAACTGTAACAAGAACTAGCTGTTCACAGAGCTACCATTAGAATTCTTTATCCAAATACAGCCTCTTAAGTGTCTCCCCCTGCCATGTTGGTGTTTTGTTAATAGATTCTCCATCACTGTCTTTTCAGAGTACATGGAGTATTTTGCAGGGTCGTAGCTTGAAACAGTCCAGATATATTTTGTAACATTCTTCCAAGTCGCCTTTTATTTTTTAAAAACATAGGAGTTGTTTGCTAAAGTTACAAATATTATACTGATGTTTTCATTTATTTATGGTTTCATTCTCTCACAATAGAACTCATTTGTCTGGTTTTTTATAAAATTTTTAAAAAATATTTTTCCTTCTCTAGTAATCATCAAGGAAAACAAAAGTTCACATGTACCCTATGATCATGAATTCTGTTATCCAATGTTTGTTTTAAAATGTAATTAATTAATTTTAACAAGACTATAACAAAAATGTTCTGTTTTCATCTTTGTCCCTTTCCTCTTTTTCTTTATCTTCTGTTTTGTTTTTTGTGGAGATAACTTTTGTTACTATATCTTTATATATTATTTTACTTATTTCTTCACCATATATTGTTCTATATAAAATTTTCCATAGTGCTTGATATCTTTGATGTTTGCCATTTCTAATTGCATAATATTTTATTATATTCATACCATGATTTGTCCAGGAAGACCTCGGCTATCTCAGTCATTAGACAGTGACTTACAATTACAAGTAATTATGTTATGAATACTTTCTACAAATAGTTTTTTTTTTAATTTTAGTAACATTACAGTTCCATGGTAAGACCTTTTTTCTCAGTGGTCCCACAAGTATTAAATTCATTGTTTCTAACTCTCTTTGGCAATTAATATGTATGAGATGATAACTCAGAGATACTTGCACTTCTATTTCTCCAGTTATTAGAGAGTTCAAACAGTTTTTCAGGTTTTTTTTATTAAGATCTTTAGAATCAGAGAACTTTGGTTCAGATCCCAACCTTTATTAACTGTGTGACCTTGGTCACTTTTTTGCACTTCTTTAGGACTAATGAATCTGAGGGAGATGAGGAGGTGGCACTAGATGACCTTTGTGGTACCTTGGGGCTCTGATCTTGTGCAGTGACATAACCCTGTCATGTATTTATTCATGTCTCACCCATTTTCCTTTGGAAAGTGGGTCCTACTCCTAATTCCTTAATTTTTTTTATTTTAGATGTCAGATTTTTATCAGAAATATTAATAGTAAACATTTTCCCTAGTACATGTTTCTTTCCTTTCTAATGTATTGCTTTCTATTGTACAAAAATCTTTTATTTTTAGCTGTTCTAATACATTTGTTTTTGTCTCCAATATTTCAGTTTATTGAAAAGATAAGAATTTTTTCTGCTCTCTCAAAATGAATTAGATATGCTACAATTTTTATTAGTTTTTATTATTTAGTCATTGATGTGTTTGATTTATTTACTTCATTGTATGTGAAATATGAACTTAATCTCATTTTTCTGTTATATAATTCTCACAACAACAATTATTGGCACTCTTCCTCAAAGGTGATAACTTTCAATTTATGAATTACTAATCTATGGCATGCCTTTGGTCCTAATTGTGAATTTTTTGTTTTATTCCATTTATCTATATTCTGTGTTTTATCTACATATTTTAGTAAGTTAATACCTTCTCTAAAATTAACTTTTAAAACTACTTTCTGCATACCTTGTATATATTTTAATATGTATATATTATTTCTTCCATTAAAATGTAAGCTTTTTGACTCTTTAACTTTCATTTTTTGTGTTCAGTGCTTAGCACAGTGTAAAGCACATAATAGAGTCTCAGTAAATTACTGTTGATTAATAGTTAATAAAAAGTAGATCATTTAAATTAGTAATTAATAAATACCCTTCTTTGGCATAAGGCACACTGTTCTAAGTATCATTCTCCTTGTTACTATTATCCACTTGTTCAGGCATATTTATGTATTTTGGTACAATTTATCTAACTGTCTAATGAATAAATATATAATCATCTAGTGAAACATAATACATTAGGATTCTGAAAAATTATACGTGTGTGCATGTGTTTATGTGTACATATATGTGGGTATAACTTAAACGTAAATGAATGGGATAAATATGTATGTAGATGGATAGAGCTGTCCACATACAGATATGCAAATATATGCACATAAATTGAGTGATGCTATCATCTTTACTCCATTAGCTCATCCTGGCCATGACATTAACTATTTCTCCTGTTATTTAGCTTTTCTCTTTATTTCTATCCAGTTTGTTTTACAGTTGTCTTTATGTAGGTTTTGTCTTTATGTATGGTTTTTCATTAAAATAAAACATTTTATTAATTTTGTTAACTATACTTCACATTAACCAATGCTTACTCCCCAGGCCTATATTGTACGATGGGGTATATAAAACAGTAAGTGTCTGATTTTGAAGAGTTGAGGGAAAAAATATATACAAAAGGTTAAATAACACTACGAAAATATATGTTGTGGTACAGACAGTGATTCTTCTTCCATGATGGAAAGCCAAATGATTTGTATTTATAACATCTTAAGTTTTTCTTTTGATTCTTATGTAGCAGATATGCATCTACATCTTTCTCTACTCAGTCAGCCCTAGATCTTAAAAATCCTTTCCAATCTAAATGATTAAAAAAATGGATTTCAAAATACCATATATAATGGAATGAAAACAGATACAAGGTGTCTCGAAATCTTTACTAGCTAAAGTCCACACTAGGGTTTTAGGGTACCCTATATTTATTTTTCCACACTTTTAACATATTAATAGCTTCCCATTCCTGGTTAGGCTATAGGATGAAGGCTAAAATCACAGTGTTATATATTGTCTTATTGTATTTTATATCCTTTATGGAGATTGCCTACTCTATATATCATTTCACTCTGACCTAAATTAGATCTGGATAGAAATTTGAAGTTATTTTTTTTAATCAGGATAAATATTAATTTGCCAGGTACTAATATATCTTTTACTTATGTATAGGTGAGAATATATTAAAAAAATTTTTCTGAAAGGATATGAATAGCTAACTTGATATCATCTGTTATCAATCTAGTGAAATTTCATTTCTCTTATTGAAAATTTGTAGACTGTCTATCTATGTGGTGACATACATGGTTATTCTCATTGATTTACCTACCTATTGACTACCAATGATAACAATTGGGGTTTTTTGTTGTTGTTATAATTACCAAGTCTTAATTCAAAGTGTTGTATAGCCTAATAATATTTCCTAACTTTTATGTTAAAGGGAAAATCTACTTCCTTCCGGGGAACTTTCCCTCCAGTGTGGAATCCTATAGCATATCTGGATTACAACAATCTGTGGAGAACAGTAGATCACATGGGGAAGGAGGTATGATGGGTGTGGATCTTCCGTGGGAGGCTTATCAAGTAATTATACTTTATGTTATCATTATATCCTCTATAGATATATTAAAGAGCTTTGAGTAATCACTTCCTATCAGGACCTTTGCCTCCAGAATATGGTGGAAAGGTGCTGGCTCTGGACTCAGAGTACCTGGGTTCAATCAAAGGAAGCCCGCCTCTCTATGCCTTGTGGCAAGGCTTATGAACTCCCCCTGGGCCTTAAATTCCTAATCTGTACTATGAAGGGAGGTTGTACTAGAGAGACCCATGATTCTCATCCATGAACTGACAAAGAGGTATACATTTTTTTTACAAGTTAACCACAGATAATGTGTGAATTAAAATTCACCTCCCCACATTCCCCCATCCCACGTTAACTTACTGTGTGATAGAATTTCCTGTATAACTGAGTGATTAAGAAGGCTCTCCATTTAGTGTTCAGCATCACCCTGCAGAGGATCATGGACAAAATCCCCAAGGAGTATATTTGTTTTCCTTTCAGATTCCTTCTGAGGCTCCCTGGCAGGCACCTCATGCTGAAGAGTGGGACAAGATGACCATGAAGGAACTCATTGAAAAAATCTGCTGGACAAAGTAGACTTCATTTAATTTTGGAATTCCTTTTGTATTCCTCATCTCCTTTTAGCCACTGCTTATGGTGATTTCCTTGGTAATTTAGAAGAGAGTAGAAAAACATTCATTTTTCTGATTAGTAGCAACTTTAAGAGAACTGTTCTTGCACTTAGATCAGGGATCCTTACCCTCTTCAACGCCATGGATCCTTTTGGAAGTCTGGTGAGGGTTATGAACTCCTCAGAAAAATATTTTAAAATGTATAAAATTAAATATTTAGAATTATGAAGGAAAATAACTATATTGAAATATAGTTATCAAAAGTGTAAAAAAATTGACGATGAATGTAGTAGAAATTTTTTATAAGGCAGAGTTGTCCAGTAATTTGAAAACTGTCACCTCTTTCTCAGTGCTGCAGAACCAATATGGGAGTGGCTAAGAAATATGTGCCGTATTATTGTAGACAGTGGTGTTCACTATTGGGTTGCATTAGTGTGTCCTTGACTATGCACACAAAGCAAGGCTTTTTCAGAGGGCATTTCATTAGTCAGCCTGAAAATCTTGTTAGCTGTGCAGCCTAAGTCTAGTCACTGACCTGTTCTCGTCTATAGAATGAGCATGACAATAGGAACCACACTCACAGGAGAATTATGAGATAGCGTTATGTCAAGGGCTTCACAAAGCTTAGTGTGTTATTGTTGCTGAGTCATTTTAGTTGTGTATGACTCCTTATAACCCCATTGGAGGTTTCCTTGGCAAAGATATTGGAGTGGTTTTCCATTTCCTTCTCCAGCTCATTTTACAGTGAAAAAAGTGGAGGCAAACAGGGTTAAGTGACTTGCCCAAGATCACACAGCTAGCAAGTGTCTGGGGTCGTATTTGAGCTCGGGTCTTCCTGACTCTAGGCCTGGCACTCTAACTAGCGCACCATCTAGCTGTGACAGTGCTAGAGTAGAAACGAACTGTTACAAGTCCAGCGTGGAATACGTTTGTGACCTCTTAGACACCTCCTTGGGTAATTCTTCCTTATGCATGTTATTCTCAGTCCCTCTAAATCGATTGGTGATGTCACGTGCAGAACGTTGGGAGTCTCAAGGGTAGATCCAGCTGGAGTGAGGACAAAGAGCCAGGCACCCAACATAAAGAGGAATCTGTTAGATCCCCAAGACCATGCAGGCTCAGGTCCTGTCTGGGTTATGTGTGCTGTTAGCCTTGGCTTCAGTAGGAGGTGCCCTGCTCCGACTAGTGGTGTGTTGAGGCCCGAATTAAAATAAAACCTTTAAATACCAGTTATTTAAGGTGCCATTATTGAGGTAAGCGTTTGTGCTGTAGGCAGACTGATGCTAAAATTAGAAAAGGTCGTGAATGTGTATCATGTCCTTATTATGATCACTTGTCTTTGCCATCACTCTTTCTTTGTTTGTAAATAATTATAAAGTACATGTGCTCCTATTCTGCCCTTGCAACTCTCCTTTGACAAAAATCTATGGCTTAGATAACTTCTTGACTTTCCTAGAAGGAATTACCTAATAATATGCCAAAATGATGGTCAAATTGACTAAGTTGGATTACCTTAAGGGAAGATCAGGCTGAATTAGTGACCCATCTGAACTGTAGCATATTTTCAAAGAAATGTAGTTTATGACTTTCATCTCTATGCAGTAAAACAAGCTCATGGCTAAGTTAGTATTGCCAAGGGCTTTACGAACTGATAGAGGCCACTTCTAATGAGCTCATTTGGTAAGGCGATGCTTAGAAATAGTTTCTACCTTCATCACAGGGCTGTTGTACTTTGTAAACTTGAAGTCACGGTAGGAATAGGAATTGCTGCTGTTCTCTGAAGGAGGTTCTCCTTTTAAAGGTCATCTTTATGTGTCCAGAGAGAGGGTGCTTTAATGTAGGCTTGGGGTTATCTGAGATCAGCAGTCCATGAGTTCTCTTTTGTCCTTCCCCAAGTAAGGGGTCCACCACTTGTTCAGAATGCAGTGAAATCAGCTTTGTCTTTATTTGGAGTCAAAACCCATAATAAAAATACAGACATCAAGGAAGATTTAGAGAGAACAGGAAACTTCCAAGGATAAACAGTGTCAGTTTTCCAGGCAGTGATGAAGTAGGGTAGAGGAGGAAGTAAAGAAGAGATACATTTTGGGAAGTCCCAGGAGGGGTAGCCATCAAGGGAAACAGCAGAATTCTGAGTGGGCAGCTCACTCTGTAAACTGGTTAATGAGCCACAGCACTTAAGCTGTTCATTATATTCAGTTGGGATATTGCAGTTGGCTGGTGTCTGACACAGGCTCATATCTGCATCCTGGGACCCTTTACCCTGAAGAAATATAGTACTTCCCAGTATCATGTTCTTATCACCAAACAAATAGTGACTTGTATGAATTGTGAGATTTCATTTGAAATTTCCACTTCTTCCATAGTATAACATGACCCATGAACTTACCTTCTGTCTAGAAACAGTATACAGCTATGGGATACCCAGACTTTTGACTTTGTAAGCAAATAGGGACTGCAATAAACTTTATTTTGTAAGTTTAAGGACTTGAGGGGAAATTTAAATTGCAAATATATCTATTATTAGGCATTTTCTTCCTTGTAATCCATGATTTGTAGGCTGTTAGCAAGAATGTTGAATATTTAGGTTACTATAAGACTTGAGCATATGAGACAAAGCCAAAGGTTTTCCGAAAGTGAGTCAGACCTTGTTCCACCCCTAAACCAACTGCCTTCCCTCCCCCTAGTCAACGAAGACATTAGGAGAAAATAGGAAGATCTGTATTTTAGTGGTGATAGAAATGTCAACTGAAATAAGCCAGAATAGATGGTTAATGATATGTAAGGGATCACAGATTATTGTATTTATGTGAACATGTGTTTGGTCTTTGTTATTTTTCCTTTGGCAGAACTGCCAGGCAATTTGCTTCTCTTTTTGTGAATGTCAATGTTACATCTGAACCTCATGAAATCTCTGCCCTCTGGTTCCTGTGGTATGTGAAGCAGTGTGGGGGCACAACTAGAATATTTTCTGTCAGCAATGGGGGTCAGGTATGCAATATTTTCTTTACTTATGTTTTAAGTCTTGCTTTGTGACAAACTGATAGTGGTGTCTTAATAGTTTGGAGTGAGTAAATGGCAGGTTGAAAATTCAGTATGAGCCTCCCTTTTTTTGAAGTCATTTCTTATTTTTATTTTCCTCATTTCTGAAAAGAAAGACTTGAAAGTTGGAAGCTCTCATTTTTTCCTTTGAGATCAACCTCTTAGAAGTTAAAAGGATTTTCTCTCATTCCTTTTTGAAGTGGTAGCATTAGGAGAAACTTGGCCTTGGAGCTAGAATAACCTGAATTCAAATCTTGCCTGTGGCATATCTTGACTGTGTGACCCTGAGCAAATTGCTTAGCCTGTCAATGCTCAAGACTACTCTCTAAGGCTGTAAGATGCAGAGGAGATCCCACCCTCAATGGTATAAGACTTTCCTCAGTTGGAAGTCCATTATACCAAATGTTGTCACTATCTCCTTTACAGCCTGCTATGATGTTTTCCTTAGCAACTTAAAGGAGGGATATGAATTAAAATAGAGTCCATCCATTAATATATATTAAACCTTTTGGGTATATATTTATATTTTCAGCCTCTACAATTCTTGTCACAGCCAGTAAATATTTATCTAATATTCATCTAAAATATTTTCAAGCCCCTTAGCATTGTGATTCTATTTTAACTTTGTGTGTATTTGAAATTAAATATTCAGTCTCTTCTCCAAAGTAGCTTATGTCCAAAGTGTTGTCATCCCTCACACTGGAAACCTTTTCTATGAACTGTATGTACTGTGGGTACTAGGATACAAGTATTTGTTCTGTAAGTCTTTTCTAAACTTTGTGGATGGAAGCATGTGAGTGATCCCTGATCTCACGAAGTATTTATAACTAGTTGGAAAACAAGGTGAACCCACATGAAATTATTTCATACTTATATGGTCAAAAAATTATTGTAATTTTCTTACCAATAAAGTCAACAATTCAACATTTTAAACATCCAGGCAAGCAAGACAGTTTAATAATGTCTTCATACATGTAGTTTGGAGAAATAAAACAGTAGTGATCACTGCTAGCCTTTCAATTTTGAGTCAGCGTCCTGGGTTCAAATCTTCCATGTGATGTTGACTTATCCTTTCCCTAGGTTTTTCATTTGAAGTTCTGTCCAAGTATAATAAATATGATGATTCTCCTTTTACTGGGGCTGAGATCAGAAAGACTCATCCTGAGCAAGTCACTTAATTCTGTTTGCCTCGGCTTCCTCATTTGTAAAATGAACTGGAGAAGGAAATGGCAACCACCCCATTATAATTGCCAAGAAAATCCCAAATAGATTCACGAAGTGTTGAACATGACTGAAGTGACTAAACAACAGCTTTGATACTAGATGATTGTAACTTCATTGGCTCTTCAGAATAAGCTATATTGGTTTCCTTAATTTTCATTAAAAGAATACAATTTTATGTATTTGTTATATTTAGCTGTTTTGGTTTTTTTTATTTTTATTTTAATAAATTTATTTATTTAACTTTTTACATTCATTTTCACAAAATTTTGGGTTCCAAATTTTCTCCCCATTTGT
>JAQQSK010012379.1:0-11902 GCA_028658325.1 Potorous gilbertii | reverse complement strand
TTGTATGAAAGAGAGGATCCATACAAAAAGTACAGAGTCACAGCAAGCTGGGCCAAGGACTGACAGAGTTGGCACAATCAGCAACAAGAGATAAAAGGAAGAAACAAGTTGCATCAGAGAAGGAAAATATCAAAAATTGACACTGTTTCTATGAGCATCTCAGAAGAGCAGACCCAAGCTGATTCCACCAGTGTACTCATCTACTCAAGTCCAAGGGAAGTTCCAAGAAGATTGCTGCTCTTTTCCCACTTTCTCCTGTTAATGAGTCTGCTCATAGTCACAGTATTTATCTACTTTTCAGTTACAGAAAGGTTTCTAGTAACTTGGGTTTTGCCTCAACCAGGAAGAGGAAAGGGGTTACGTACAGATGGATATAAATGTCCATTGAGAAAGAGAGTCCAACCCCTGCATAATCTTCAAAATTTTTCCTAACACATGATGTTTCATCTAAAACAATTTCCCTAAATCTACAGAAAAAGGTGTCTTGTGAACAGAGAAGGGGCATTGTACCACTCCCAGGTTCACTTTAACAGTGACCTGTTGATTTTACACTTAGATAGCAGATCATAGAATGTCAGGGCTGGAAAGATCCTTAGATCATAAAACGGGTGATCTAGGAGGACCCAAAGACCAGAGAATATGGACTGTTAGAACTGGAAGTAGACCCTAGAAGAGAAAACCTCATAGGGTGGGAGAAACGTATTAGCTTCACAGAAAGCCTTAGCTGACAGGGACCTTGGAACCCAGAATGTCGGTACTCCAGTGCAAACTCTACACTGGCCTCAGTCTGCATATAGACAGAGCTGAGTGGGTCTGGAGTACACTGAATATCACTGATGGAAGGGTATTTCCCTAAGCTCACACAGTTTGTACTAGAGATCTTCCCAATTAGAAAGTGAAAGTGAGTTCAAGTGTATTGTTTGAGTTGCCTAGGATTTTTGAGCCTTCTAAGCCAATTAAGAGCAGACTTCCACCATCGGAAGTCTGGGAGAAAATGGAATGTGTAGAATGAAGATGTAGTCTCTTTAATCCTACAGCAAGGCCTCCCTCCAGGTGATATCCAGAAATAACTGAATATAAAAGAAAAAACTAATTTTTAAATTACCTGGTGGCACAAATGAACCCACGTCAGCTCAGCAGAGCTTAATTCCCTGTCATTTTATGAGTGATTGGTGCTAGCTGGTTTGTCTCAATCTCTGCAAATTATTGATGAGGTGAGGCAATAATTCAATGTAAATGTGAAAGAACAAATAAGCATTGAATGCTCTGTACCCGAAACAACAAATCCTGGGTCCCAGGAAGCAAGCTTGCCCCTGGATTATTCAAAGAGGAGGGAATGCGGGGTGGGGGTGTTATGTATTTTCTAGTGGAAATTCAGATCATGTTACCCACTCCATCTCTCATACCACATAATCTCTCTAGAGGAAAAAATTAGTGGCAAGCAAGGCAGGAGCATCTATTCCTAATTTCTATTTGCTATGGTAACTGGTCTATCACCTAGGGTAACTGGAATGGCGAGTTGGGGAACTCAGGCTTCCCCTTTATCTGGCCTCCATTATGCTCTCTAGGTCAGGGTGAGGTGAAAGCTAATTCCTGGCTTTATCCTGTACTGTCAACTGGGATTAGAACCAGATCACCATGGACTACAAAATGTCAAGAGGTACCTACAAACGCACACCTTTGTGCACACAGGCATTGTGTATATTTTCTATATTTTTTCCTTTTTTTATTTGTTTTCAGTTTTCCACAATCACTTCCATATATCTTAGATTTTTCCCCTCCTTCCCCTTCCCTCCCCACTTCCTCCCTGAAACGGCATGCAGTTTTATATAGATTCTACACATGCATTCCTATTGAATAGATTTCATTTTAGTCATGTTATATAGAAGAATTAAAATGAATGGGGAAAGCCATAAAACAAAGCAAAACGCAACATATCACAAGAAAAAATAGTTTCCTTCATTCTGCTATCCAATTCCATAGCTCTTTCTGTGCATGTGGAAGGTGTTTTGCCCCAAGAGTCCATTGGGAATACATTTAGGTCCCTGCATTGCTGTGAAGGACTAAGGCTATCAAAAAAAAATCCTCGTTCAGCGCATTGTCTATGTTAAGAATCAGAGAACAAAATAGACAAGGAGATGCAGAGATAAAGGCAGGCATAGCCAGGGCAAGGGAAAGAGAAATGAAGATGGCAGCTGCAGAATAGTATGCAGAAGAAGACATACAAAGCAAGCAGCTGATACTCTGAGACATGTACCAAGGAAGGTGGTGATATGAGGCCTCAGTTCCTCATCTGTAAAATAGGAACACTCCAGAAATTGATAAAGCAAAACAGTCTGGTGTCTTTGCTAAGAAAATTCCAAGGATAAAAGTCCATGGCATCATACAAATCTGACATGACTGAGTGACTGAACAACAATAAGCTCTGGGCAAATATTTCCTCAGCTCTGACAGGGTCTCTTCCTTCCAGATGCACTGGCTGGTCACTTCTTTGCCATTCTGTCATCCAGGCTCCTTCCCCTCTTGACTACTCACCTCTTTCAGCCAGTTTCCTTATCACTAAAATGGTATTGATCCTGGAATTATCTACCTAAAAATTATTTTGTAAGGAAACCATTTGAACCACCTCAGAATGGTACAGAAATGTGAGTTGTTGTATAGTTATTCTTGTCTCAAGGGATCTCTCTCTTGGGAACAGGAGAGAAAGGAAATATAGTAAACTAAGAGGAAGCCTGTGCAAGGACCAGGGATGGATGAAAGTGAGTCAGTGAGTACAGGAAGTGTGCGGAAACACTAGGCATGAGGAGAGAGTGATTCCTGTGAAGGATGGCTTTCTCAGTGAGGTGGGAAAGGAAGTCAGGGGTCTGGGCCAGAAAGAGGGGGGTAGGGATGGGAACGGAAGCAGGAGAGGAGAGAAGAGACTTCCCATACCACTCGAAGGAAGTGAGGCAGAGATCAAGGACATAGAGAAAAAATACTCTGTCACAACCAGAAGGGAGACTGTGGTCCTGCCTCAACACCCCTGGGGACAAAGAGCCTGCAGACATTAAATAGATGATGTCCCTCTAAGGAGAGGAAGGAAGAAAACAGATGTGTCAATTAGGAAATGTTAAAATCTTCACAGAAAGTGATTCGAGGGTAGAATAAAGCCCTCCTGGAAATAATTTCTGAATACCAACAATTTCTCCACCTTGGAGAAGATATTAATAAAGGGTACTGGTATATTTCCAGTCATTCTTTAAGGCCTTAATGGGGTCATTGCTTCAAAGGGCTCATATCCCACCTGACACACAGTGAATTCTCTCTGTGATATCCCTGAGAAGAGGCCATTCAAGCTCTGCCAGGACCCCTTTAATAACATGGAAATTACTACCTCCCAAACTAGGTCATTATTTCAGAAAGTTCACTTCTTTATTATGTTAAGAAAAACTTTCATTCCTGTTATCAATCCATTAATCACTCAATCCCAGAAATATTTTTAAGGACATACTAGGAGGATTGTCTTTTCCTTTGATTATAGGTCTCCCCACCAAAGCCACAGAAAATTTCATCCCTAGGCCCCATGAAAGTCGTTCAGATACCTTCATCTACCACTGCCTCTAGTGTTTTCTCTTTTCAGAGTGAAAAGCTACGTGTTATATACATTAATGGAAGTTAGAGCTGGCAGGATACAATTCCCTCCATTCAAACTAGAAGGAATAGACATGCAGAGGGAGCTACAATGACTTGCCAGGGTTTCACAGGCAGAAGGGAATGGAGATGATATAGAAACCAAGTTTACGGTTCTACATTCAGGATTCATTCCACTACATGACCCTCCTCCTTTCATCTATTCCTCATAGAGTGATGTTTCCTGGCTCCTCAACACTCCTCTGTCAAAGTCCTTCGTAAATGTGTATACTAGAAATGAACAATATATTCCAGGTGTGGTCTGAGCAGGAGCTAAGGGAGTTGCTTTGATTCTTGGCATGACTATTTCATTAAGTCCTGTGATTAACTGGTGTGGGGGCAGTCCAGCTGGGAGAAATCTGGTGCTAGTATCAATCCCCCGCAGATTACGGAGGTCCACAGAGGGATTGAAATTCCCAGCTGTTTTTAAGACCAGAGCTAGCACTCTTTTGTCTATACTAGGATCCATTGCTCCGTTGCATGCGTCTATTCAGTCTACCTGTAATCAGTATAGCTAAGGCAACTATGTGCCTAGGGATACAGCACTGGACAGACAAAACAACACAAACACATACACACATACAAGCATGCACTCTTACAATACAAGAGTTTCACACAGTCTCAGCCACTCATAACCCCTCTAGGGGACCTCACACACGTTGTCTGCCATGCAGTGGAAAACTTGGTCCCTGTGTCCTTTGTGAACTTGAGTCTCTGATGGATTTGACTTATCATCATAGGAGGAAAAAGGGGAAAGCTCCTTGGTCAGCAGATCTCCCTTGTAATGAAGGGGGCGGACACTTACAAATAACTTTCATGTCCCTCACATTTTCCGGGCCCCCAACCCCACCCTCCAGACAATGTGGGAAATTAACCATTTAAGAATAGATTCTCATCTTCACAAACAGGATGACAAGACAAGCACACAGGCTCACAAGGCCCATAACAATAGTTGTTTTCTTGAAAAGCAAATGAATGAACAAACGAATGAGGGAAAAAGTCTTAGTTAAGTGCTTACTTACTCTGTACTTCGACCCATGGTAAAAGCTGCCATTATAAATAGATAAGGAGAGTCTGTGCTCTCAAGGAACTCCCACTCTAATTGGGGACAAGAATGTGCACTGGAATGGTGGATGGAAATGCCAGTAAGGAAGCCAGTAACAGAGCAAAACATAAAACCTAAGATTCCTTAGAACACATCAGGTACTCCAGTTGGCAGGTTTGGGATTCTGGAAGGGACTATCCCCACTACTAATACCACCACCACCATAAACAAGGTAAAGAGGAGCTGGCCTAAGGGTCAGAATTGAGCAGGGATCCAGGGCTCGCTCCAGCATGGCTGGGGCATGGGACCATAAGGAGAAAAGTTGGTGCATGGCATCCTGCTGGACACCAACTCATATACAGTTGATACAAATGAGCAATTACCACCAGCCATCCACTTCCCTTCTTCCTCCCCATTTTCACCCCCATGCCCATATATTCCATAATCTCTGTGAATTTCAGTAAGGTTGTAGGTAGGATTCTGGAAAGTGATGTTAAGGTGTTGCTTCCCAATACTGATTTTTCCATCCCCAATGGAAAGTGGCTTGTCTAGTGCAATAAAACAAAATCAAACAATGAGAAAAAATAAGGAAATATGAAAATCTTATCAGTAAATCAATTTATTTGGGAAATAGATGAATGAGAAATCATTTAAGAACTATTCTACTACAATAAGACATATGATTGAAGAAAGAGTCAGACATTAGTTTTAGAAATTGTTCAAGAAAACTACCCGGATATTTGAGATCTAGAGATTAAAATAGAAATTGAGAACCCCCATCAATCATTTTATGAAAGAAATTCCTATATGAAAACCCCTAGGAATCTTATAGCCAAATCACATATCTCCCAGGGAAAGGAGAAAATATTACAAGCATCCACAAAAACAATTCAAATATCATGGAGCCAGTCAGGATCACCCAAGAGTTAGCAGCTTCCATGTAAAAGGAACAGAGAACTTGGAACATATTTGGGAAGGCAAAGAACTGGGATAACAATGAAGAACAAACTACAGAGTAAAAGTGAGCAAAATCATTCAGGGGGAAAATGGAAATTTGTTGAAACGGGAAAATTTTAAGCATTCTTTTAATTTTTCTTTTAGTAATTTGTTTTCAGTTTTCTACAATTATTTCCACAAGGCTTAGATTTTCTCCTCTTTCCTTCCCCTCCCTCCCGCCTCCCTCCATGAGAGTGCAATCTTATATGGGTTCTACTCATACATTGTTAACAAACACATTTTCACATTGGTCATGCTGCATAGAAGAAATAAAAGGAATGGGAGAAACCATGAGATTAACCATAACAAAGCAAAACATTACACAAGAGACAATATTCTGCATCATTGTGCGATTCAGTTCCATAGTTCTCTCCCTGAATGTGGAACGCACTTTGCCTCAAGGGTCCTTTCAGTATGCTTCAGGTGTTTGCATTGCTGTGAACGGCTCTGTCTATCAGAACAATTCCTCACACACTCTGATTTTTACTGTGTACAATGTTCTCCTCGTTCTACTCCTTCCACTTAGCATCAGTTCATATAACTTTTTGCAGGTCGCTCTGAAGTCTTCCAGTTCATCATTTCTTATAACAAATTAGTAGTCCATTCCATTCATAAACCACAACTGGTTCAGCATTCCCCAATTCATTGGCATCCTTTAGATTTCAAGTTCGAGGCCACCACAACAAAGAGAGTTGCTATAAATACTTTTGTACATGTGGTATCCTCTCCCATTTTTATGATCTATTTTGTATACAATCCTAGAAGCGATACTGCTGGGTAATAACGTATGTACATTTTTGTAGCCCTTTGGGTAAGGTTCTAAGTTGTTCTCCATAATGGTTGTATCAGCTCACAGTACCACTAACAACGAATTTGTTGTTCTCCCACATCCCTTCCAGCATTTATAATATTCCTGTTTTGTTATGTGGCCAAACTGATACGTGTGATATGATACCTTAGCTTGGTCTTGATATACATCTCTAAACAATAGTCATTTACAGCATTTTCTTCATATGACTATAAATCGCTTTAATTTCTTCCTTTGAAAACTACCTGTTTATAAGTTTTGAGTATTCTTCAATTGTGAAATGACTTGTACTCTTGTGAATTTCACTCAGGTTTGACTGCATTTAATTTGTTTGTACAAGACTATTCAATTAAATGCAATCAAAACTATCCATTTTATACTTCATAATATTCTCTCTTGTTTCGTCAGAAATTTCTTCATTCTCCATAAATCTGACAAATTCCTTTCTCATGTAATTTGTTTATAGTGTCAATCTTTGTACCTAGATCATGTATCCGTTTGGACTTTGTCTTTGAGTATGGGGTCAGTCATTGGTCTATGCCCGGTTTCTGCCACACTCACTCATTTTTTCCTGCAGTTTTAGTCAAACAGTAAGTTTTTATCCTAGAAGCTGGGGTCCTTGGGTTTATCAAAGAGTAGATTGCTATATTCATTGATCACTGCGTCTTGAGTATCTAAGACCAGTGTCTGCCCTCTATTTCTTGACCAGTATCAAATATTTTTAACGATTGCTGTTTTATAATGCCAATTGAGATCTGGTAGGTCTAGGGTATCTTCCGTAGCATATCTTTTCATAAATTCCCTTGACATTCTGAGCTTTTGTTTTTCTTCCAGTTGAATTTAGATATTATTTTTTCTAGCTCTGGAAAATAATTATCTGGTAGGTTGATTGGTATAGCACTGAATAAGAAATTTAATTTACATCGAATTTTCATCTTCATTATGTAAGCTTGGCCTACCCACGAGCAACTGATATTTTCAGTTTACTTAGATCTGACTTTATTTGTGTGAAAAGTGTTTTGTAATACCTAGTACCATTTTGAATAACAGTGGTGATAATGCGCATTCTTGTTGCACCCTTGGTCTTACTGGAAATGCATCTAGCTTATTTCTATTATATGTAGTATTTGTTTTTGCTTTTAGGGAGTCACTGTTTATTATTCTATGGAAGGCAGAATTTATTCCTTGGTTCTCCAGTGTATTTAATAGGAATGTGTGTTTTATTTTTTTCAAATTTTTTTTCTGCATCTATTGAGGTAATAGCATGGTTTCTGATAACTTTATTGTTGATATGCTCAAAAAAGCTGATAATTTTCTTTATATAGAACCAGTCCTGCATTCTCGGTAGAAGTCCAGCGAGATTATAATGTTTTTCTTGTGATCGGCTGCACTTATATAATGCATCTATATTTATTAGAGAAATTGGTCTATAATTTTCTTTCTTTGGTATGGATCTTTCTAGTTAAGATATCAGAACCATAATTTTATCATAAAAAGAATTTGATAGGACTCTTTGTTTACCAGTTTTCCCAAATACTCTATAGAGTGTTGGACTTAACTGTTCTTTAAATGTTTGATAGAATCACTTGTAAATCCGACTGGCCCCGGAGATATTTTCCTAGGGATATAATCCATAACTTGTTCAATTTCTTTTTCTGAGATGAAGTTATTTAAGTATTCAACTTCCTCTTCTGGTAATCTGGGCAATTTATACTTTTTAAATATTCATTCCTCTCACTTACATTGTCAAATTTATGGGCATTCCGTTGGGCCAAGAAATTTTGAATTATAGTTTTGATTTCCTCCTTGTGGGAGGTGAGTTCACTCTTTTCCTTTGTGATATTGGTAATTTGGTTTTCTTCTTTCTTTTATTATTTGAATTGACCAAAATTTGATCAACTTTATTGATTTTTTCACAAATCTATCTCTTAGTTTCATTTACTTGTTCAGTCATTTTTCTGAATATCAATTTTATGAGTCTCTACTTCTGTTTTCAGTATTTTTCATTTGGTATTTTCTTGGGGATTTTCAATTTGTTTTTTTTCTAGCTTTCTAGCTGCTTGCCAATTCACTGATCTTTTTTCCCTTACACTTTATTCATGTAGGCTCTCGATGGTATAAATCCTCCCCTAAGAACTGTTTTTGCAGCACCCCAAAAGTTATGGTATGGGGTCTTTTTGGTGTTATTCTCTTGGATGAAGTTGTTCATGGTTTCTAAGATTTTTTGCTTAACCCGCTCATGCTTTAGGATTGCACTATGTACTTTCCAATTAATTTTTGGTCTCTCTTTCAATTACCTTTTACTACATGTACTTTTTATTGCCTTATGATCTGAGAAGGCTCAATTGACTATCTCTGCATTTCTGCAGTGGATGGGAGATTTTTCTTACCCTAGTGCATGGTAAATTTTTATGTATTTGCCTTGTACCAAAGAGAAAATTGTGTATTCCTTTCTATTAGCATTCAGTTTTTCCCAGAGATATCTCATGTCTACCTAATCCAGAGTTCTACTCACCGTCTTCACTTCTTTCTTGTTTATTCTGGGATTAAAGTTATCACGTTCACAGAAGGGGACTTTGAGTGTCCCCACTAGTACAATTTTGCTTTCTATTTCTTCCTGTAACCCCCTTAACATCTTCTCTAACAATTTGGATGCTATACCCCTTGATGCATATATGTTTAGTAATGATATTGCTTCATTGTCTATGGTGCCTTTTTGCAAGATATAGTTTCCTTCCTTAACTCTTTTGATTAGATCTCTTTCGGCTTTTGTTTTGTCTGAGATTAGGATTTATATCCCTGCTTTTATATTACATCAACTTAAGTATGATATATTCTTCTCCTACCTTTGACCTTTTCCCTTTGTGTAATCCCCTGTTTCACATGTGTTTCTTGTTAACAATATATTTTTGGATTAAGAGTTTTAATCCATTCTCCTATTCACCTACACTTTATGGGAGACTTCTTCCCATTCACATTCGCGGTTGAGATTAGTATCTCTGTCTTTCCTTCCATCCTATTTCCCTCTGTTTATGCTTTTAGTTCTCCCTTCTCCCTCCTCCTCTACAACAAATTTTGAATTTTTTAATCTCTCCTCCCTTAATCTTCCTTTCCATTTGCCCAACTCCTTTTACTCTCATTTTGCTTCACGACTACTTCCACACATTTTAGCCCCACTCCCTTTTCTCTCCCCCTTTTCACTCCTACTACCTATTGAACTAGTTAGATTTCTGTACTTACTTTCTTGTTTCCTCCTTGTACCAAATCAGATGAGAGTAAAATTCATACAGTGTCCATCCCCCTCCCCTCTTTCCCTCCACTATGGAATGTTTTTTGGCTCTTTCTGTAAAGTATTTTCCCTTTTTCTGCCTCCTCCTTTTCATATCTCCTGTTACAATTTTTCGCACTCCTAAACCTCACTTTCATCATCACATCATTTACTATATAGGCTCTTCCTCTATCTATGTATATCCCTTTTGAACACCATAGTAAATATAGAATTCTCAATATTAACCTCTTTTCTAATAGGGATGGAAACTGTCCACATTGAATTACAGGCTTTTTCCCCGTTTACCTTTTAATGTTTCTCTTGAGACTTGCATTTGAAGATCAAATATTCTATCGACCTCTGGTCTTTTCATCAAGAAGGTCTGGGAATCCCTCATTTGAATTAATACCCATCTCCTCACCTGACATATTATGCTCACTTTTGCTGGGTAATTTGTCCTTGGCTGTATTCCCAACCTTATGGAATATCATATTCCAGTTCCTCCAATCTTTTAATGTAGAAGCAGCAAGGTCTTGTGTGATCCTGATTATAGATCCTAGATGTTTAAATTGTTTCTTTTTCACTGCTTGCCTTATTTTCTCCTCAACTTGGTAGTTACCTAATTTGGCAAGAATATTGGCTCTGCAATTTTAAGCATTTTTAACACACGACTCTAAAGCAGAAAAACATTAAAAGACAAGAGAACTCATAAGGGACTCAATAAAGATACATATTTACATTCTCATATGTAAGGTGATACCTGTAACTGATATGATCTTCATCACTACGAGCACAGTTAGAATAAGTCTACATAGAGATGATTGGTGTGAATTTATTGTGTTGGTGTGACCGCTGGGAATAAATGTAGTGAGAATGATGGAGGCTCTAAGAGAAGAGGGAAAAGAGAGATACGATGTGGAAAATTTTCTCACATAGAAGAGGTGTGAAAGGAAGATCTTTCACAGTTTAGGGAAAACGATGGCAGATGTAGTGAGTAAGAATTGGTTCCAAGAGGGAATATATATATATATATATATATACACACATATATATACACATGTGTGTGTACATATATATGCACACATATATGTCTATACACACATGCATATATATACATACATATATATATATATATGTGTGTATATATATATATATAGAGAGAGAGAGACATATATACACACATATATATATATGTATATATGTACCCACTTGGTTATGTATAGAAATCTATCTTACCCCATAGGTAATTAAAAGGAGAAGGGGATAGGACAAAGAGAGATGATAAGAGAAAGAGCAAATCAGGAGAGGCCGTGGTTATAAGCAAAATAGGACTTTGAGAAGGGATGGACTAAAAAGAGAGGACAAAGAGAAGAAAATGGTATGGAGGGAAATCTCCAGTTGGTTATAATAACTGTAAATTTGAAAGCGATGAGCTCACCCAGACAGCACAACTAGATAATAGGATAGATTAGAAACCAGGGTCCAGTCATATATTGTGTACCAGAAATACAGCTGACCCAGAGAGACACAGAAACTCTGAAAAGAAGAGATGGGAGGAGAATACAATATGCTTCCGGTAAAGAAAAAAAGGCGGAGGCACAAATTATGTTCTCAGACAAAGCAAAAATAGATCTAAGTAAAAGAGATAATCAGGGAAACCATGATTTTACTAAAAGGTATGACAGATAATGAAGTAATGTCATAATTTCTCTAGTAAGTTTCTCTGATAAATACCTATTGCAAATATATAGGTAACTGAGTGACATTTATAAAAAGAAGAGCCATTCGCGAACTGATCAGTAGTCAAGGGATATGAACAGGAAGTTTTCAGAAGAGAAAATCAAAGTTAGCTACAGTGGTAAGAAAGAACGTTCTAAATCACTATTTGTAAGAGTAGTTCAAACGAAAACAACTGTGAGGTGCCACTTCACATCTATCAGAGATGAAAAATGGTGGAGATGAAAGAAATAAGCACATTAATCAGCTGCTGGTGAAGTTGTCTTTTGGTCTCAACATGCTGGAGCCCAAATTGGAACTATGTATAAAAGGCTATAAAATTATGTAAATTCATAACTAGGTCTTTATCCAAGGAAATTAATTGAAAACTAAAAGGATA
>JAQQSK010012378.1:0-11902 GCA_028658325.1 Potorous gilbertii | reverse complement strand
AATAGAAAATTTGACTTTCAGACACAAGAATCAAGAGAAGCATGAAAAGGTAAACAGGAAAGAGAAATCATAAGGGACTTTCTAAAGTTGAACTGTTTACCTTCCTACATGGAAAGATAAGATTGTAACTCTTGAGACTTTTCTCAGTATTTGGATAGTTTAAGGGATTATACACACACCCACGCACAAACACACGGACAAAGAAATACACATATACATACACACACACATATAAGAAGGCAGAGAGCACAGGGTGAGTTGAATAAAGGGATGATATCTAAAAAATAAGATTAAGAGGTGAGAGAGGAATATATTGGAAGGTGAAGGGGAGAAATGGAATGGGGAAAATTATCTCTCATTAAAGAAGAAATGAAACACTTTTCCAATGGAGGAGAAAAGGAAGGAGATGAGAGGAAAAAAGCAAAGCTCACTCTCTTTATATTTGACTTAAGGAGAGAATAACATACTCACTGAATTTTCTATGAAAATCCATCTTACACTACAGGAAAGGAAGGGAGAAGAGGACAAGTGGGTGGGATGATAGAATGGAGGGCAAATGGGAAGAGGGAGTAAACACTTTTGAAGTGGGACAAGGTCAAAAGAGAGAATAGAATAAATGGAAGCAGGATTGAATGGAGGGAAATATAGTTAGTCTTACACAACATGACTATTATGGAAGTTTTTTGCAAAAGCACACATATATAGGCTATATTGAATTGCTTGCCTTCTCAGTGGGGATGGTTAAGGAGGGAGGAAGGGAGAGAACTTGGAACTCAAAGTTTTAGGAACAAATGTTGAGAATTGTTTTTGCATACAACTGGAAAATAAGAAATATAGGTAATGGGATATAGAAATCTATCTTGCCCCTACAAGAAAAGAGAGAAAATGGGGATAAGGGAAGGGAGGTGTGTGATAGAAGGGAGAACATATTGAGGGAAGGGGTAATCAGAATGCAAGGCATTATGTGGTGGGGGGAGGGGAGAGATGGGGAGAAAATTTTGAAGTCAAAATTTTGTGGAAATGAATGTTGGAAACTAAAAATAAATAAATAAGCATTAAAAAAGAAGATAGAGAATTATGTTGATACTGGAATAAGGGTTGGCCAGCAGTTTAAGCTGTGCCATTCATAGTGAGAGAGACAGTGGGAGTAGAAATTATAAAGGAACTATTTGGTAGAAATATCTCAAGGAACTTCTGCCCTGGATCAGAATAAGATGTCATTTCATAATATTACTGACCATTACTCAGTTTTAATTCATGGTTCCAAAGATCTGCATTCATGAGGGAGCAGAGACCATACCTATGTAAGGAGAAAAGTACATGCCAGAAGGGTACCAAACAGACTTCTCCAAACCTTACAGGCCCCCTGATCTAACTATGAAAACAGTAGAAATACACTAAAAACAGAAACTTAAGCTAGATGTCTTCTCCAGGGATGATTAGAACACAATACTAACATAAAATCCAAAATCAAGAAATAGCCTGGAAAAATGAACAAATAACAACAACAAAACTGCCCATAAAGAGCTTGTAGAGTCACAGGGAAGCTCAAGACACATATTAAGATAAAGAAATTACTTGAAAGTTTCTATTAGCAAAGTCTAAAAATCTGCAGATTCAAAACAAGCCCAAAAAGAATGCATAAGAATGCTAAAGAAAGAAATATAAAAAGAGCAAAATGATCATTTTAAAAAAAGCATGAGTGGCAGAGAAAAAGTTGGGAGAAAAATTAGAGCTGTATTAGAAAGTTATGAAAACACAATTAACATCTTGCTAATAAGGCTACAAAAATAGTGAAGAAGATAACGTCTTAAAAATCAGAATTGACCAAATTGCAAGAGGTAAAAAACCTCACTGAAGAAAATGACTACTTAAAAATGAGAATTGGGAAAGTAGAAGCCAATGACTCCATAAAAATATCAAGAAAAAAAATAAAACAAAATCAAAAGACTGAAGAAATAGAAGAAACTATGAAATATCTCATAGAAAAACAACTGGTCTGGAAAATAAATCTAGAAGAAATAATTTAAGAATTACTGATCCACCTGAAAGATATGAACAAAATGAGCCTTGTCATCATATTTTAAGAAAGTATAAATGAAAACTTCTCAGAGATCTTAAAACCAAAGGACAATATAGAAATTGAGGGAATCTATTGGTCACCTCTTGAAAGAAATCCCAAAATTAAAGTTGCTAGGAATACCAAAACAAAAAAACCAGAGCTTTTAAATCAAAGAGAAAATGCTGCAAGCAGCCAGGAAGACAATTCAAATACCATAGGGCCATGGTCAGGGTCACATACAATTTTACAACTACGACTAAGAGCAGAATACTTGAGCCATGATATTTTGGAAGATATAGTATCTAGAATTACAACCAAGAATGACATTCCTGGAAAAATTGAAGATAATCACATAGGGGGAAATAGATTTAAAATGAAATAGAGGACTTTCAAGCATTCCTGGTGAAAAGACAGAAAATTTGACATTCAAAAACAAAAATCAACAGAAGTTTAAAAAAGTAAACGTGAGTGAGAAATCATAATGGAATAAACAAAGTTTAACTTTTTTTTTATTACACTGCAGAAAGATAATAATGTAACCTCTAATAAATTTAAATAAATATGAATGGGATAAACCCACCCATAAGATGGAAGAGAATAGCAGAATGAATTAGAAACCTGAATCCAACACTACTTACAAAAATCATGCTTGAAACAGAAAGATGTACACAGAGTCAAAATAAGGGGCTTGAGCAGACGATTATGCTTCAGCTGAAGTAAAAAAGACAGGCATAATAATCACGACCTTAGACAAAACAAAAGATTATCCGGAAGCTATATTTTGATAAAAGGCACCATAAACAATGCTGCAATAGAAATACTGAATATATGCACCAAGTGACAGAGTCCAGCTTCCTGAAGTAAAATTTAAATGAATTGCAGGCAGAAATAGACAGTAAAATTACACTAGTGGGGGAAAACTCAATTTATGCCTCTCAGCCTTAGATAAATTTAAAAAGAAAATAAACAATAAAGTTAAAGAGATGGATAGATATTTTAGTAAAAGTTAGATAAATTAATCTCTTGAAAAAAATTTGAATGGGAATAGAAAGGAGTATACTTTTTTTTTTCTCGGCTGTACATGACACCTTCACAAAAAATGGTTGTGTTAGGGCACAAAAACCTCACAAATGTAGAAAAGCAGAAATATCAAGGGTAACTTTTCCAGATAATAAGGCAATAAAAATTGCATTCAAAAAAAGACCTTTGGAGCATACGTTAAAATTAATTTGAAACTATTGTGATTCTAAAGAGTAAATGTGTCAAAAATAAATCCTTGAAATAGTCAGTAATTTATTAAAGAAAATGACAAAACAAGATGTGTCAAATTTTGTGGGATACAGACAAAGGTGTACTGATGGGGAAATTTATATCTTTAAATTGTTTCATCAATAAAAGGGAGAAAGAGCAGATCAACAAATTGGGGATGCAACTGAAAAAAAAAAGATTAAAATTCCCTGATTAAGCACCAAAAGAAAAATCCTGAAAATAAAAGGAGGGAATTAATAAAATTGAAAGTGAAAAAAAATCAGACTAATAAATAAAACTCCAGTATCTGGTTTTATGGAAAAAACATTAAAATAGGTAAAATGCTGGTTAAATTGACTTAAAAAGAAAAGAAACTTACTGATATCAAAAATTAAAAGAATAACTGCGTAACCAAGGAAGATGACATTAGAGTAATCACTGAAATTTATTTTGTCCAACTATCTTCTAATAAAACTGATAATATAAATGAAATAGACAAATATTTACACAAATATAAATTGCAAGATAAACAGAAGAGAAACTAGAATAGTTTAAAAAACTGTCTTAGAAAGGAAATTAAACAAAACATAAAACAACTCCCAAATGTTTGAGACTAACTCTTGACCCATAAATTCTCTGTTACCATACAAATAACAGTAAAGGAAGTTGCTGTCCTAAAAAAAGCTTAAATTCTACATAGAAATTGTATTTACAGAGATAAATAACGCAAAATATATGAAAAATAATTTCAGGAGAGAGCACTAAAATGGAATGAAGAGAGGATGGCAGTGGCCACTATAGTATTACTACTATTATTAAAAAAAAAAACAAGTAGGAATTCGAGAAGGTAAAGGTGAGAAAAGAGAAGCTTTCTATGACTTGGGTACCAGTGCCTTCCTCAGTCATCCCTGGATCTGTTATCTGGAACTAGGTAATTAGCAACTGAGGTGACAGATGGCACCTTTTTCCTGCACTGTGCAATTTCTTAGGGGCCCCTGTTTTGTTTTTTTAACTCATAGCTTCCTGAAGGAATAATGCAATATCTATTACCATGACAACCTTTGGCATCATTAGCTGAGTGATAGAGTAGAATCAAAGGCAGAGCCAGGCATGGAGAGAGCTTCTTCCTATCTTTTTGGAATGACTACCCTTCAAATGCACCCAGCATCAAAATGGACACATTTGGCAAATTCCCCCTCTCAAGTGACCTTTAGATTTATCCAAACTTTTCTCCCTCTTTCTTCGTTTTACTACTTACCTCATACTTGGTGGTTTTGGGGCTTGTTTCCACTGTATTTGTGACAGCAAAGAAGATGGAGATGGTCTGAAGATGAGAATTCATGACACATTTACACAGTGAAAATTTGTAGACCTCAATATCTATTGCAGCAAAATGGAAGAAAATATCTAACTCCCCAACATGATATCATTAGTAAACTAGAAGTATGTAGTTTTGAAACAAAATATTAATTTAATATTATTTAATCAAATTTTCTTACTTCACCAATAAAAAACAACAAAAACTGTCAGATGCAAGATTAAAACCCAATTCTCCTGGTTTTCAATCCATTATCTTCCCTTCATATCGCATAATCAGTTAAATAATGGACAACAATTTGTTGTTTCCCTCCAATACTATGCGCCTTGCAAATTCTAAAAAAATTGAACTTATTGAAATTAAGAATTTGAAGGTTCATTCAGTCAAATACTCAAATTAATCTGTGATCCCATTAATTTTGTAATTCTCTCAAATAACACACCACATCCTATTCATCTTGTATGACTCTCGAAGATATCCTCATATAAATTTTTCACCCATTGCTCTGGAGGGTTTCCAAACTTTCTCATAACATTGTTCAGTTTGTTATAGGAACAACTAGTCTTTCAATAACACAATTCCTCAATGTCATCTTAGACACTTGTTCTTTGAAGTCTCTTACTGTATACATGTTAAAGCTTTCTCCTATATCTACTATGTACTTCTCCATTGATTTCACTGATACTCACTTAAAAAATCCTCATTGACCCTTTATTCTATTTCTTGTTTCCATATAACTGAGTCATTATAAAGGGAAATAATTTTCAAGAAGACTTTTTCATAATGTAGTTAGATAATTAACACAAGCTTCTTTTAGAAGTATAGTGTAAATCTTCTTAAAATTAACCCAAGACCCAATTAAATTATGTCATTCCAAATATTCGGGTCAAAAGATCATTAATTAACATACCTCATCTTTCTTTGAGAGTTACATTTGTGCTTTTGCATTTTCTATATTCTCCTCTGCCCTCCAAAAGGAAAACACATTTTTTCTTAATTTCTTTTTCTTATATTATAGCAACAGCTGGATTTGGGAGGTAAGGCATACAATTAAAAATGTTTCAGCTAATATGAACCAGAACAGATGAAAAACATCAGTGACAGCGTGTTCCCCTTGCTATTTGTTTGTTTCATTTTATTTTATTTTAATACCTCTTCTGAGACATGGCTGGAGCTGCTGCTTTGCTAAGGTGTCCAGCTGAAAAATGGTTATCAGATCCTGCTGAGACAAGAGCAGGGAATAGTAGCCCACACAGGCTGCAGATGTGCAGGGTTGTAACTCTGGGAATCAATGATAATTAAAGAGCATATGGTCTACAATAAATCTGTACAGTAGTGCTAGTTCATATTAATCAAGAGATTAAGAACAATAGCACATCCTTATGAGTAGTGTGTTAAATCTCAAGTTACAATTTCTAAGCTTAATATATCTCTTTATAAATTTAGTGGGACTTGTTTGATATAGTATACATAGTGTGAGAAGACTTATGATATAGTTTGTATAATATACCCTGATCAAAATGGCAGAAAGAGGCTGATAAAACATTAACATCTGGAAGTACAGATGTCACTCCCACAAAGTAGAAAGACTATATAACTAGGAGCCATAGCATATGTTCCTAAGATGAATGAAACTTGGATGTGCCAAATTCCTTACAAGTCTGTATCAAATTTACTAGTTATTTTAAACTGAATCACGGACTCTTAGAGATGAAAATGACCTCAAAGTTGACCTAGTCCAACTTCCAACAGAAGGAGTATCCTACTTCATGCATAATCCTCAATTCATGTATCACTTTCTGAATGAAGTCTTTTCTGAACCTCTCTGCTAAGCATGCCACCCTCAAATTGACTTATATTGATTTTGTACGCATTTTATTTATGTACAATCTCCACTAATAGAATGAAAATATCCTCAAGTCAGAGACTGCCTTTTTTGTCTCTGAATATTAGCTTAGTGCCTATTATATAATAGGTGCTTAATAAATGTTTGTTGATTTATTGATAATAGATAATTGGTTGATTGACTAATAGGTAGTAACATATTGGAACAAATAGTGATAGTAGTTGTTGTTCAGTCCTTTAGTCATGTCCAACTCTTTGTGATTCCATTGGGGTTTCTTGACAAAGATACTGGAGTAATTGGTCATTTCCGTTTCCATTTTACAGATGAGGGAACTGAGGCAAATAAGGTTAAGTGATGTGTCCAGGGTCATACAGTTAGGAAGTGTTGGAAGCCAGATTTGAACTCAGGAAGATAAATCCTCCTGATTCCGGGTCTGGCACTCTATCCACTGCACTACCTAGCTGTCCAGAATAAGTTACTTATCCCAAAATACCAGAATGGAACAGAGTTCTAAGTGTTACCTAATCCAATTCATGTTTGAACAGGAATTCCCCTTGGCTTGAGAAATATTTATACAGTCTTTGCAAAGGAGATCCAAAAAGTACAACTCACTACCTCCCAAGGCTTTGCATTGCTCTTTGGGGTATCTCTAATTGTTGTAAATTAGGTGTTATAAAAAGACAGCTTTTCCTTACTTCAAGAACCAATTTGGACCTCAAGAACTTCCAACCCATTATTCACAGTTTATCTTCTGGGACCAAGCCTAATAGCTCTATTTCCTCATCCAAAGATCATGCCTTCAAATATTCAAAGATAGTTGTCATGTGCCCCAAGTCTTCTCTTTCCAAATTGGATAGCCCAATTTTCTCTAGCTGATATGGTCATGGCCTGAACTTGAGCCCTTCATCACTCTGTATTTTTTTCCTCCTCTGGATGCTATGCAGTTTAACGATGAAATTCCCTGGACCCAATGCAATATTCCAGATGTGGTTTGATGAGGGCAGCGTACAGCAGGACCATCACCTCCATCCATATTTCTGGACGTGATGTCTCTCTCCAGGCAGTCTAAGGTTACATTAGCATTCCTGGCTGCTACATCATGCTATTATGTCATAGTGAGTTTGCCGTTCATTAAAACCAACAGATAAACGCCCACTTAGCCATGCCTCCCCTCTTTTAAACTTTTGGAGCTGATTTTTTGAACTCAGATTTAATGATTTACATATATCCCTGAGAAGTTCATCTTGTTTTCTATCTCTCAGTATCCTAGCCTGTCCAAAACTGTCTACTCACTGTTTCTACAGTTTACTGTGTTACCTGTTTCAGTTTATATCATATGACCTAAATAATAAAGAGGCAAAGATATAAGTATTCAAGCTTCCACAGGATGCTCATAACACAGTCTGACTTTTATAAATGGTCACAATTCATGTATGTATGTCATGTTAAGATTTATACAGTAGGAAAATAACCTTTCCATTACATTTAAAAGACTCCTAACACAACTTTCACTATTCATTAGAACCATTCTATTGAATTCAGATCCTAATTTCAAATGCAATCTCCTTTTCTATTCTTTGTGTAGCTGCTGAGTTTTAAATTCACAACAAAAATAGAAAAGGTTAATTTTTTATCAGTCCATTCCAGTTTACTATCATGCTATTATCTCTCTTCCTTTTATGACTAATTGCTAAATCTAGTAGCTTTTTCTTAATTGTTATCTTTCTTTATCTTTTTGTAGCCTTTGACATTGTCCATCTCTATCTTCTCCTTGATACTTTCTTCTCTCTCTTCATTCTCCTCTTACCTGTCTGACTACTCCCTCATCTCCTTTGCTAGATTTCATGCAGGTGATGCCCATGAAGCATGAATGTCCTAACAGGCTTTGTCCTGGGCTCTAATCTATTCTCCATGCTTCACTGCTCTCCCCACCATCATTCCATCCTCCATTCAGCTGCAAAAGTTTCCTTCCTAAATCATAGGTCTGACCACATCATACCCTCCATTCAATAAGCTACAATGGCTCCTCATTACCCCCAGGATCACATAAAAAATAATGTTTGGACTTTAAAGACCCATATAACCTCTCCCATATTTATAGCATCCCTACACTTTACCTAACTCTGGGTACTCTATAATCTAGTGACACTGCCCTCCTTGCTATTTCTTCCTGAAATGCTCCCCTTTTTCATCTTCGCCTCCTGGCTTCTTTGTATTACATCTAGTCTTAGCTAACAGTCTCACCTTCTACAAGGAGCCTTGGCCCATTACTCCTCAATACTAGTGCTTTTTTCTCTGATTATCTCTCTTTCATCTCATTTGTATTTTGGTACATACTTTTTTTATGTGGTATACCCCATAAAATGTGAGCTCCTCAAGGATGGGGACTTTTTGGCCTTTCTTTGTACCCTGAGCCCTTATCACAGTGCTCGTCACACAAGTAAGTGCTTATAATAAATACTTATTAATTTGACTTATTAAAAATGAAATAAAATGTGGGTAGTAAAAACAGATATCATACTAATCATGGTTGAGTGACCATTGTTCTTTGAACTATATTTTGCTGACTGCATAAGGATATTTTGTGTCAGATATGAAAAACTCACATCCTGCATTCACTACTACAGTGAGAATTGGTTCCAGGAGGACTGATTTAAGCCTGTGTCCTTGGTCAGCATTTAGCAACCTAGAACAAAATCTTGCTCAAAAGAAATCCTTTACAGACTCTGAGTGTATTAGTCACCCTATAAAAGAGAAATTTATGTATTTAATAAGTAAGTGATCTGCCCTGCACACTCATTTGCTGAATGCAATGTTGGATGGAGAATTTAATAGCTAACTGCAGCATAATAATTAACGTAAGTCCCCTTTGGCAAAAGAGAAAGGGATAATTACATTGCTGTAACTGTTGGAGGTGGACAGTAACCTTCCACAGCTCAGCATTTCATTTTTCATTAAGTATCTGCCACTCTTTTCTGGTTTTCTCACATCTCTACTGCAGATGAATAGCCATACTCCTAGATTTGCCATCTTGCCATCCAAATAAGGAAGCAATTGCCAATGTTGCAATCAAGCCCGCTATCTAGAGTGTCTAGACTTTTTTTCTGTCTCTTATGGCTAAGAGTTTATTTGTTTATTTAGCTGTGTGATTCTCCTATCATTCTATGATATCTTCTTGAAAATATCCCAAAGAAGTGTTGATGTCCTCAAGGAAAAGACAGTCATACATTTAGAATTGGCTTGAATGAGGTACAAACCAACCTTGGATAAAACTCAGGTGCAGAGATGGCAAATGATAACTCCAATTCATGTTACATTTTAAGATTTACAAAGTACTTTTCCCACAACAAATATTTGTTAACTAGACTACAACTATTGTTATTCTCACTCTGCAGATGAAGATCGACTTGAATCCATGATGAGACAAATAGCAGTAGCCTTGGGTGCGATTAAACCTCAATTCTGGACTTTCTTTTCTCTCCACACTCCATCATTCTGTAATCTCATGAGCTTACATCTCTATCCCTACTACTAGGTCCAGACAGACGACTCCCAGATCTACATGACCAGGCCTAGTAACAATCCTAAGTTCTCTTTCTCAATTGCCAACTATTTACCAGAAGTCTTCAAAAGGAAGACCACAGGGGAGAGGAGACAAGATGGCAGAGTAGAAAGATTCACATATGCTAGCTCCAAACCCACAGCCCATAAATTACCTGTAGAGAGGAACTCCCAACAAATTCTGGAGCAGTAGAAGCCGCACAACAGCGGAGTGAAGGAGATTTCTGTTCCAGAGAGCCCTGAAGAGCCAACACCAAGGGTCTGTCGCGCACTGGACCTGGAGCAGAGTCCAGCCCTGCCCTGGCTGTACAACACTGAGAGGATCAGATCCGAGCAGGCTTCAGGGACAGAGTGTCCGGCAGCTGCGAAGGTCCCTCAACCCACAGGTGGAAAGGTCAGTGAGAGAGCCTTCTGGGCTGTCCAAGAGGTGAGTGGGGTGTCTCTATAACTCAGGCCCCCTTGGAAGGCAGCAGTGGAGGAGGCAGCAGAGGACAGGGGCTCCCAAAGCAGGCAGGGGCCCAGATCCATTGTTGAAGGTCTCCACATAAACCCCTCGAGGGAACTGCCCTGCCACCACCTGAGAAACTGAATTTAATCGCATACTGAATAGCAGTCCCACCCCCTGCTGAAATCCCCGAGGCTGGGAAGCAGCATTTGAATCTCAGACCCCAAGCACTAGCTGGGAGGATCTGGAGGCAAGAGGGTGTATGGAGAGGAATCTCGGAAGTCAAGTAACTGGCTGGGAAAATGCTCAGAAAAGGGAAAAAAAATAAGACCATATTTCCTTGTTTCCTTTCCGATGAGGAAAAACAATGCTTGCCATCAGGTAAAGACATAGAAGTCAAGGCCTCTGTATCCCAAACATCCAAAATAGATATTCAATGGGCTCAGGTCATGGAAGAGCTCAAAAAGGATTTTGAAAATCAAGTTAGACAAGTGGAGGAAAAACTGGGAAGAGAAATGAGAGAGATGCAAGAAAATTATGAAAAAAGGGTCAATACCTTGCTAAAGGAGACCCAAAAAAATGCTGAAGAAAATAACACCTTGAAAAATGGGCTAACTCAATTGGCAAAAGAGGTTCAAAAAGCCAATGAGGAGAAGAATGCTTTCAAAAGCAGAATTAGCCAAATGGAAAAAGAGCTTCAAAAGCTCAGTAAAGAAAATAGTTCTTTCAAAATTAGAATGGAACAGATGGAGGCTAATGACTCCATAAGAAACCAAGAAATAACAAAACAAAACCAAAAGAATGAAAAAATGGAAGATAATGTGAAATAGCACATTGGAAAAAAAAAACTCACCTGGAAAATAGATCCAGGAGAGACAATTTAAAAATTACGGGACTACCTGAGAGCCATGATCAAAAAAAGAGCCTAGACATCATCTTTCATGAAATTATCAAGGAAAACTGCCCTGATATTCTAGAATCAGAGGGCAAAATAAGTATTCAAGGAGTTCACCAATCACCGCCTGAAAGAGATCCAAAAAGAGAAAGTCCTAGGAACATTGTGGCCAAATTCCAGAATTCCTAGGTCAATGAGAAAATATTGCAAGCATCTAGAAAGAAACAATTCAAGTATTGTGGAAATACAATAAGGATAACACAAGATCTAGCAGCTTCTACATTAAGGAATCAAAGGGCATGGAATAGGATATTTCAGAAGTCAAAGGAACTAGGACTAAAACCAAGAATTGCCTACCCAGCAAAACTGAGTATAATACTTCAGGGGGAAAAATGGTCTTTCATTGAAATAGAGGACTTTCAAGCATTCTTGATGAAAAGACCAGAGCTGAAAAGAAAATTTGACTTTCAAACACAAGAATGAGAAGAAGCATGAAAAAGTAAACAGCAAAGAGAAGTCATAAGGGA
>JAQQSK010012377.1:0-11902 GCA_028658325.1 Potorous gilbertii | reverse complement strand
AGGGATGATAGAAGAGAGGGAAGATTGGTGATATGGGTAATTAGAATGTTCAGTGTATTTGGGAGGGCGGAGGGATCAAATGGGGAGAAAATTTTGGAACCCAAAATCTTGTGAAAATGAATGTAAAAAGTTAAATAAATTTATTTAAAAAATAAATAAAAGAATTCTTCACTTTTCCATAAATATGATAAATACAATATGCCTTGCTCTACCAATTTCTCCATATTACTAATCTTTATACCTAGATTGTGTACCCATTTAGACTTTATTCTTGTTTACGGTGTCAAGCATTGTTCTTTGCCTAGTTTTTGCCATACTGTTATCCAGTTTTCCCAGCAATTTTTGTCTAACAGAAGTTGGGGTCCTTGGGTTCATCAAGCTGTAGATATCTATATTCATTGTCTACTGTGTCTTGAGCACTTAGATAATCCACTTGTCTACCCCTCTGTTTCTTAGCCAGTACCAACCCCCACCCCCCAGTGTAAGCAGAGTCCTAACTGACAAAGAATTAGAAAGTCAAGTGTTTGGCTGGGAAGATGAGTAAACATTGTTTCAAAGCTCAGATTATAGATGCTTACTTTGGAGAGAAAGAAGATCAGGAAATACATCAGGACAAAAAAGTCAAAACCCCTATATCAGAAGCCTTCAAGAGGACTGTGAATAGGTCATAGATCATGAGGCTGCTCAAAAAACGATTTTGAAGTTCAAGTAAGAGATGTAGAGGAAAAATTGGGAGAAGAAATGAGAATAATGAATGAAAATCATCAAAATCAAGTCAAGAACTTGCTAAAGGAGACCCTCAAAGGACTGAAGAAAATAACCCCTTAAAAATAGACTAACCCAAATGGCAAAAGAAGTCCCAAAAGCAAATGAGGAGAAGAATTTCTTGAAAAGCAGAATTGGTCAAATGGAAAAGGAGGTCCAAAAGTTTACTGGAAAAGATAACTACTTGAAAACTAGAATGGAATAAATGAAAGTAAATGACATAATGAGAAATCAAGATATTATAAAGCAGAACCAAAAGAATGAAAAAAAGTATTAAGGGCAATGGGAAATATCTGATTGAAAAATCACACACCTGGAAAATAGATCCAGGAGTTATGGTTTAAAAATTATTAGGCTAACAAAAAGCCATAATCAAAAAGAGCCTAGACATTATATTTAAAGAAATTATCAAGAAAATCTGCCCTCATATTCTAGAAACAGAGCATAAACTAAAAATCCAAAGAACCCACAAATTCCCTCCTGAAAGAGATCCAAAAAGGAAAAATCCTAGGAATATTGAAGCCAAATTCCAGAGTTCCCAGGTCAAGGAGAAAATATTGTTAGCATTCGGAAAGAAACAATTTGAGTGTTGTGGAAATACAATGAGGATAACACAAGATCTAGGAGTTTCTACATTAAGGGATCAAAGGGCTTGGAATATGATATTCTGAAGTACAGAGGAGCTTGGATTAAAACAAAAAGTCACATAACCAACAAAACTGAATATAATCCTTTAGGGGAAAAAACAGAACTTCAATGACATAGAGGACTTTCAAACATTCTTGCTGAAAAGACCAGAGCTGAATGTAAAATTTGATTTTCAAATACAGGAACCAAGAAAAACACTAAAACATAAAGAAGAAAGAGAAACCATAAAAGACTTACTAAAGCTGAACTGTTTTTGTTCCTAAATGTAAAGACAGTATTTGTAGCTCATGAGACCTAAGTATTAAGATATTTGGAGGAAAGAGACAGAAAGCTAGATAGATAGATAGATGGATGGATGGATGGATAGATAGATAGACAGATAAACAAATAGATGATACAAGCTTAGTTGAATATGAAGGGATGATAACTAAAAAATTACATTAAAGAGTAAGGGGGGAATATATTGGGAGAAGAAAGAGGAGATAGAATGTGACCAATTATCTCACATGAAAGAGGCAAGAAAAAGGTATCATAATGGAGGAGAAAAGGGAAGAGATGAGAAGCAATGAGTTGTTTCAAGGAGGAAATAGCAATAACACTCAATTGAGTATCTTACCCTACAGAATTTAGGGGGAAAGGGAATAAAAGGGGGATGAGAGAATGGAGGACAGATCGCGTGAGGATTGGTCAGAAGCAAACACTTTAAAAAGGGACAAGGTCAAAGGAGAAAATAGAATATTCCAATAATCCACCAATCTTTGCCTAAAAGAAATTCCAAAATAAAAAATCCCAGACATATTATGGCCAAACTCCAGAGTCACAGATTAAAGAGAAAATGCTTTCAATCAGCTAGAAAGCAATAATTCAAATAATGTGGAGCCACAGTCAGTATTACACAAGTCTGGCAGTTGCCACATTAAAGGAGCAGAGGGCTTTGAATATCATAATCTGAAAGGCAAGAGCTTAGACTACAATCAAGAATAACCTTTCCAGCAAAATTGAATATAATCCTTCAGGGGTGGAATGGACAATTAATGAAATAGAATATTTTCAAGCATTTCTTATTAAAGACCAGAGTTGAATAGAAAATTTGATTTTCGAATACAAGACTCAAGGGAAATATTAAAAAGTTAAATATGAAAGAGAAATCATCAGATATTCAACAAGGTTACCTTTCCATATATGAAAGGAAGGAAAAAGGTGATATATATCTTCTAAGAACTTCATCAGTATTAGGGAAGTTAGAAGAATCCAACACAGAAAGAATGTGAGAGTGAGTTTGTTTTTTCACAAACTCAACATAATTTCTTTTAGGCAGAGATTGGTGGAGGCTGGAATAGGATGGAGGGAAATAATCTTTAACAATATGACTCTTTTGGAAATATTTTGCATAACTACACTTGTATAACCTATATTGAATTACTTGCCTTCTCAATTAGAGTGGGTGGGGAGGAAATAAAGGAGAGAATGTGGAAATCAAAGTTTTAAAAATAAATGTTAAAAATTATTTTTACAAGCATCTGGGAAATAAAATACAGAAGTGACGAGGTATAGAAATCTACCTTTTTCTTCAAGAAAGTAAATGGCAAGGTGATAAGGAGGGGTGATGATGTAAATGAGCACAGAATGGAGGAAAAGGTGAATCAGAATTAATGCTATCTCAGTGTGGGGGAAGGGAGGGATGGAGAGAAAATTTGGAACTCAAAATCTTGTGTAAATGAATGTTGAAAACTAAATATAAATGTGTGTGTGTGTATAATTTAAAAAAAAAAACTTAAACAAGTGACTGGGAAAATGGATCCAGGAGAGAAAAAATATCTAATAATCTTTGATCAACTAGAAAAGCATGATCAAGAAAGTGCCTGCACAGTATCTTCCAAGAAAACATCAAGGAAAACTGTCCTGAGGTTCTAATGCAGAGGGCAAAATAGTCATCGAAAGAATCTACAGAACAATCACTTCCTGAAAGAGATCCCAAATTGAAAACTCCAAGCAATATTGTTGTCAACTGTCAGAATTATTAGATCAAGGAGAAAACACTGCAATTAGATATAAAGAAACACTTCAAGCATTGAGGAACTACAGTCAGGATCATGCATGCCCTTGCAGATTCTACAGTAAAAGACCCAATGAATTGGAAAATTATATTCTGTAAGGCAAAGGAGCTTGAATTACAACCAAGGATCAACTACCCAGCAAAACTGAGCATGCAACTAGAAAATGATTGCAAAGTAAAGGCTCCTACATCCAAAGTCTCCAAAAATATGCAATGGTCTCAGGCCATGGAAGAATTCAAAAGGGATTTTGAAAGTCAAGTAACAGAGGTGGAAGAAAAATTGGGAAGAGAAATGAGATCAATGCAAGAAAATCATGAAAAATGTGTCAACAGCTTGCTAAAAGAAACCCCCAAAATACTAAACAAGAAAACACCTTTAAAAATACACTAACCTAAATGACAAAAGAGGTCCAAGATGCCAATGCTGAGGAGAATGGCTTAAAATGCAGAATTGGCCAAATGGAAAAAGAAGTCCAATGGTTCACTGAAGAAAAGTAGTTTTTGTTTTTAAATTAGAGTGGAGCACAGGGAAGCTAATGATTTTATGAGAAAACACGAAATTATGAAACAAAACCAAAAGAATAAAAAAATAGAAGACCATGTGAAATATCTCACTGGAGAAACAATTGATCTGGAAAATAGTTCCAGGAGACAAAATTTAAAAATTATTGTAATATCTGAAAGCCACAATAAAAAAAAGAGCATAGATATCCTCGTGCAAGAAATTTTCAAAAAAACTGCCCTGATATTCTAGAACCGGAGAGTAAAAGAGACCCCAAAAGACAATAACTCCTAGAAATATTGTAGTCACATTTCAGATTTCCCAGGCCAAAGAGAACATGCTTTAAGCAACCAGAAAAAAAATTAAAGTATTGTGGAAATGCAATCAGAATAACAAAGGATTTAACAGCTTCCAAACTAAATGATTGAATGGCTTGGAATGTGATATTCCAAGGGTCAAAGGAGACAGGATTAAAACCAAAAATCACCTAGCTAACCAAAGTGAGTATAATAATTCAGGGGAGAAGTGGAATTTCAATGAAACAGAGGACTTCCAAATATTCTTGCTGAAAAGACCAGGACTGAATGTAAAATTTGGTTTTCTAATACAAGAATCAAGAGAAACATGAAAAGGTAAACAGGAAAGAAAAGCCATAAGGGACTTATTAAGTTGAATTGTTTACATTGCTAGATAGAAATATGATATCTGTAACTTTTGAGACATTTTTTCAGCATTAAGGTAGTTAGAGGGAATGTGTGTATACACACATATATATGTATATACACACATATGCATATATACATACATATGTGTGCATGTATATATGTATACCTATCTGTGTACTTATACACACATACATATATGTACATTTATATGTAGGCATATATGGGCATGTATGTATATGAAAAATGTGTGTTTATGTATGTGTGTATGTATGTATGTATGTATGTGTGCATACACACACAGACAGAGAGTTCAGGTTGAGCTGAATATGAAGGGACAATACCAAAAAAATAAAATTTACTTTCAGTGGAATGTACTAGAAGTAAGAGAAAGGGGAGGTAGAATGCAGCAAATCATCTTACATAAAACTGGTAAGAAAAAGCTTTTACAATGGATGAGAATGGGGGAGGTGAAAGAGAATAAGTGAGCTTTATTTTCATGGGATTTGGCTTAAGGAGGGAATAACACACACTCAATTGGATATGGAAATATATTTTACCCTTTAGGAAGGGGATAGAAGAGGGAAGATAATAGAAGTGACAGCAAATTGAGGAAAAGGAAAATCAGTAGCAAACGCTATTGTGGGAGGACAGGTCAAGGAACAGAACGGAATAAATGGCAGGATAGGACAGAGGGAAATATGTTTAGTCTTTCGGAATGTAACTATTATGGCAGTGTTGCATGACTACACATGTATGCCCTATATTGAATTGCTTCTTTTCTCAATGAGGGTGGATGGGGAGGGGGAAGGGAGAGAATATGGAACTCAAATCTTTAATAATGAATGTTAAAAATTGTATTTTCAGATAACTGGGAAAAATATGTACAGGCAATGGGATATAGAAAGCTATGTTGACCTACAGGAAAATAGAGGGGAGGGGGATGGAAGGAGGGAGTAATATATAAGAGGACAGAATAGAGGAAGGGGTGGGATGGAGTGCATGCTGTTCTGGGATATGGGATTGGGAGAGATGGGAATTTAACTTCTTGTGGAAGTGAATTTTGAAAACTGAAAAATAAGTTATATATGAAAAAAGAAATTCAAATAAGAAAAAAGCATTATATTAGAGGGAAAGGAGGAAGAGAGATAAGCATTGCTTGATCTTTACTTTCATTGGAATAACATACTCAGCTGAGTACAGAAATATAACTTACCCTACAGGCAGTAAGAGGAGAACGGAGAAAGAAAATGATTAGAAGGGAGGGAAGTAGCGAGGGAAAGGGAAAGAAAAGGGAGGGGGACTGATAGTATGGAGAGAATATTGAGGGAGGCAGGGGTCAAAAGTAAAATTCTTTTGAGGAGGAGAAGGAAATGGGCAGAAATAAAAGCATAAACCAGGGATAGGAGGAGGGGATAGGATGTAAAGAAAGACACATATAGTGATCATAATGGTGAATGTGAATGGGACGAACTCTCTCATAGAATGGGAGGCAGATAGCAGAATGGATTAAAAACTATAATTCTACAATATATTATTTATAAGACACATATTTGAAACAGGCAAGTATATACAGAGCAAAGGCAAAAGACTGGCATAGAATATATTATTCTTCAGCAGAAGTATAAAAAGCAGGGCTAGCAATCCTAATGTGAGAAAAAGTGAAAGTAGATCTAATGAAAAAAGGTAAGGGAAGAAACTATATCATTCTTAAAGGCACCACAGACAATGAAGTAGTATCATTACTAAACATATATATATATATATATATATATATATGTTTAAGTGGTATAGCGTCCAGATTTTAGAGAAGAATTTAAGGGATTGACTCAAAGAAATAGAAAGCAAAAGTATGCTAATCGGAGACCTCAATGTCACCCTCTCTGTATTTGATGATTCTAACCTCAGAATGAACAAGGAAGAACTTAAGGAGGTGAATAGCATTTTAGAAGAGTTTCATATGATAGACCTATGGAGAAAACTGAAAGGGGATAGCAAGGAATACCTTTTTTTTCTCAGTGGCACATGGCACATGCACAAAAATTGACTATGTACTCAGGCATAAAGCCTCACAATCCAGTGAAGAAAGGCAGAAATAGTCAATGCATCCTTTCAGACCAATAAAATTATAGATGCAATAAAAATTATATGTAATAAGGGATCATGGAAGGATAGATCAAAAATTATTTGGAAATTAAATAATCTAATCCTAAAGCATGAGTGGGTAAAACAAATCATAGAAATGATCAATAACTTCATTCAAGAGAAAGACAATAATGAGGGAACAAACCAGCATTTATTGGATGAAGTGAGAGCAGTTCTTAAGGGAAGTTTTGTATCTTTGAAATGTTACATGAATAAAATAGAGAAAGAGGAAATCAATAAATTGGCCATGGCACTGAAAAAGCTAGAAAAAAGAACAGACTGAGAATCCCCAATTAAACACCAAATTTGAAATATTGAAAGCCAAAGGAAAGATTAATAAAATTGAAATTAAGAAAACTATTGAACTAACAAACAAAACTAAGACCCGGTTTAAAAAAAATAAAACTGATAAACCATTGGTTAATTTAATTTTAAAAAAGAAAGAATAAAACTAAATTACCCATACTAAAAATGAAAAGGGTGAATTCTCCACCAATGAAGTGCAAATTAAAACAAAAATTAAAAATTATTTTGCCCACAAATTTGACAATCTTAGTGAAGTGGATGAATATTTACAAAAATATAAATTGCCCAGATTAACAGAAGAAGAAGTAAAATACTTATATAACCCCATCTCAGAAAAAGAAATTGAATAAGCCATCAATGAACTCCCCAGGAAAAGTCTCATTGGGCCGATAGCTTTATAAGCCAATTCTATCAAATATTTAAAGAACAGTTAATTCCAATAGTATATAGAAGATTTGTGAAAGTTGACAAAAGAGTTCTACCAAGTTCTTTGTAATGATTTAAATATGGCACAAATACCTAAACTGAGAAGCGTCAAAACAGAGAAAGAAAATTATAGACTAATTTCCCTAATGAATATAGATACAAAAATTCTAAAGTATATATTAACCAAAAGAATACAGGATCTTATCACTAGAAGTATACAGTATGATCAGGTCTGATTTATACCAGCAATGCATTGCTGGTTAACTATTAGGAAAACTATGAGCATAATTGATCATATCAACAGCAAAATTAGCAAAAACCTTAGGATTATCTCAATAGATGCAGAAAAAAACCTGTTGACAAAATGCAACACCCCTTCCTATTCAATACAGTGAATAGGAGTAAATGGAGCTTTCCTTTAAATAATAAATAGCATTTACCTAAAAGCATCAGTAAGCATTTTATGTAACGGGGATAAGCTAGATACGTTTCCGATAAGATTGGGGGATGAAGCAAGGATGTCCATTATCTACACTGTTATTCAATATGGTAGTAGAAATCTTAGCTTTAGCAATAAAAGAAGAAAAAGAAATAGAAGGAATTAGAATACATAAATAAGAAACTAAGTTATCACTCTTTGTAGACAATATGATATATTATTAGAGAGTCATATTGAATCACATAAAAACTAATTGAAATAATAAACAACTTTAGTAAAATTGCAGGATACAAATAAACCCACGTAAATCTTCTGCATTTCTGTATATTAGTTTAACAAAGTCCAGTAGCAAGAGATCCAAAGAGACATCCAATTTAAAGTTATTGTAGACACTATAAAATATTTAGGAGTCTTGCAGAAAAAACAAACCCTGGGGCTATATGAACACAGTTATAAAACACTTTTCACACAAATTAAATCAGGCATAAATAATTGGAAAAACCTCAGTTGCTCATGAGTAGACTGAGCCAATACAATAAAAATGACAATTCACCTAAATCAATACACTTATTCAGTGTCATGCCAATCAAACTACAAAAATTATTACATAGATCTAGAAAAAATAATATAAAAATTCATGTGGAAGAACATAAGGTCCAGAATATCAAGGGAATTAATGAAAAAAAATGTTAGGAAAGGTGGCATAAATATACTAATGTTAAATTGTTTTATAAAGCAGTCATCATCAAAACAACTTGGTCCTAAGAAATAGCTGGGTACATCAGTGGAATAGGTTAGGTACACATGACACAGTAGTCAATGACTATAACTGTCTACCATTTGAGAAACCCAAGGACCCCAGCTTCTGGGATAAGAACTCAATGTTTGACAAAATCTCCTGGGAAAATTGGAAAATATTGTGACAGAAACTGTGTATAGAATAATGCCTGGCATTGTATACCAGAATAAAACCCAAATGAGTACATGATCTAGATCTAAAAGTTGATCCTATAGAAACTTTAGGGGATCAAGGTATATTTTATTTGTCAAATTTATGATTAATGGAGGAATTTATGACCAAAGTAGAGATAGAGAACATGATGGAGTGCAAAATGGATAATTTTGATTACATTAAATTGCAGTTTTTTGGGTTATTTGTTTGTTTTTGTTTTTATGGGGGGATTGTTGTTGCTTTTTGGACACAGAAAGTTAATGCAACCAATATTAGGAGGGAAGCAGAAAACTGAGAAGGAATTTTTATAACTAGTGTCGGTGATAGAGGCTTCATTTCTAAAATATATAGATAACTGAGTCAAATTTATAAAAGTACATATTATTCCCTAAATGATGAAAGGATATAAACATCCAGGAAGAAATTAAAGCTATCTATAGTCAAATAAAAAAAATTATCATTGATTAGAAAGATTCAAATCAAAGCAACTCTCATTTACCACATCATGCCTATCAGTTTGGCTAACATGACAAAACAGGAAGATGATAAGTGTTGGAGAATATATGGGAGAGTTGCAACAGTAATTCATTGTTGGTGGAGTTGTTGAGCTGATCCAACCATTCTGGAGAACAATTGGGAACTATGTCCAAAGGGCTCGAAAAATGTGCATAACTTTTGATCCAGCAATATCACTTCTGGAACTATATCCCAAAGAGATACAGATAAAAATGGGAAAAGGTCCCGCATGTCCAAAAATATTTATAGCAGGTTTTTTGTTGTTTGTTTTGACCAAGGATTAGAAATTGAGGATATGCTTATCAAATGGGGAAAGACTGAACATGTTGTGATATATGAATGTATTAGGTTACTATTGTGCTGTAAGAAATGCTGCATAGGTTGACTTCAGAAAAACCTGGAAAAACTTCTATGAACTGATGCTGAATAATATTGAACAGAAGCAGGAGAACATTATGCACAGTAAAAGCCAGAGAGTGAGAGGAATGTGTTGGATAAACTTAAGACTTCACAGCAGTGCAAGGATCCCCTAAATTCCCAAAGGATTCATGATGCAAAATGTGGTCCATGTCCAGAGAAGGAAATATGAAGCTGAAATGTAGAGTAAAACAGACTATTTTCTCTTTGGCTAAGTTTTGTTTTTCTTATGGTTTCACCCATTCATTTAAATTCTTCTACTCAACATGACTAATGTGTTTAATAAGAATTTATGTGTATAGCCCATGTAAGATTGCATGCTGTCTTGGGGAGGGAGGGAGGAGGAAGAGGAAGAAAACTTGGAACTTATAGAAGTGATTATTGAAAACTGAAAGCAAATAAATTAAAAAATTTGGAGAAAAACAGATACTAATAAAAACAACTATATAAGAATTAATTGTCAGCAAATCATTTCCAAAACAAGTCATGATTCTAAGTAAAAGCTTTTTTCATAGTTACATGGAATAGGGTGCCTAGGTCATAGATTCCATCCATTATAAGTAGAACAGAAATGTATCTTTCCTGCAAATTTCCTACATATTAAAACACATAAAGACTTCCCTAGCTCTCTATATGCTGAATCTCATGCAAAAAAAAGTGAGCAAAAGATGCAATTAATAATATTTATCATATATCATTCAATTTATTATGTAATATGCAGAATTCTAGGTGGATAGGTCACTGTGAATCATACTTATCTTTTCCATGTATTCAGCTATACATTTGTATATCTCCTGACTTACTCATCAAGACCATAGCATAATACTATGATTCTCTCTCTTTCTCTCTCTCTCTCAATCTCTCTCTCTCTCTCTCTCTCTCTCTCTCTCTCTCTCTCTCTTTCCTTCTCTCTCTCTGTCTCTCTCTCTCTCTCCCTCTCTCTCTCCCTCTCTTTCTTTCTTCCTCTGTCCCTATCTTTCTGTCTCCGTGTATGTGTGTATGTATGTAGGTGTGTATGTGCGGGAACAATCCAATGCTAAAATAAACTGATTTCTGCTTCTTTTTAACTTTTCAATTACTTTAACAAACCAACTTCGATATACTGGGAGATCAATGGAGAATTCATATCAAGGAGGTACTCATTTTTCATTTTGCATATACATTTTATCTGTGAGTTTCTCTATAGTATATTTAATCCTCAACTGCAATAATTTGATTCTGAACAAAGTACTCCTCACCTACATATTTTCTATATTCATATTTAAGTACTTTAATGCATCTATGACAGAAAAAATAGTATCAAAATTCATCTGAAAGAACAAAATGTCCAGAATATGAAGGGAATTAATGAAAAGAAATGCTAGGAAATGTGGCCTAGCTCTACCAGACCTCAATTTTTTTTAATAAAGCAGCAATTATTAAAACCACTTGGTACTGGTCAAGAAATGGAAGGGTAAACGAGTGGAATATGCTAGTTACTCATGACACTTATTAATAAATATAGCAATCTACCCTATAGTCCCTTCTGAAGATTCAGATGGCAGTACAGTCTCAGCTCTGACCTCTGGTGTTTGTGTTTTGGTCCTTATCCCCATAGAAAAATTCTACGGTTCTTTCAGCCCTCTGCTTTTTCTTCATGATGTTGATTAGGTGTTGTGACTTCTGGTTCTTTCAGTCCAAAGTTAGAGAACTTTTTACTGAGCTGAAGTGTGAAAAAGCTAAAAGCAGGTTTTTGTTTGGTGTTTCCCCAATCAGCCCTGGGGTCTAGTCACAGGAGATATCTCCTCAGCTGACCTGAGGCAAAGGCAAGCTCAGGGGGTAGTAATCCCAGCTGCCCTATTGTCTTTCTGATTCCCCTGGAGAGCTGAGGCATGCCTAGATGCTAATGTGTGTTCCCAACCCTCCTGGGGCTCCTCTCCTGGTGCTGAGGCTTGCCTGGATCCTAGTGCAAGTTTTCCCTGCCCTGGGTCCTCTGTCCTTCTGGTTTGCCTCTGCCACCATAGGAGGAATCCCTCTTAGCTATTTTCCTTGTCTCAGGTGTTATGAGACTATTGGCCTCCTTCTGCTG
>JAQQSK010012376.1:0-11903 GCA_028658325.1 Potorous gilbertii | reverse complement strand
CAGCACCAGGCCTGGAGTCAGGAGGACCTGATTCAAATCCAACCTCACTCAGACACTTACTAGCTGTGTGACCTTGGGCACCTGTTTGCCTCAGTTTCCTCATCTGTAAAATGAGCTGGAGAAGGAAATGGCAAATGACTCCAGTATCTTTGCCAAAAAAAATCACAATTGGGGTCGTGAAGAGTCAGACACGACTGAAACGACTGAACAACAACAGTGACAAAAGCATTACTGGACTGTGCCAATATGGACTTTTAAGACAGGGAGTAGAGATCTAATTTAATTTTAATGTAAATATTAATTACTTAACATAGACGTGCCTTGCCCTCTGTATAAGCCTACAATTTATGTTTATTGTTGGAGTTATTACTGGGACAGCCTCTAACTAGATCAGCATGAAATTAGAAATTGTGATCTCATCAGCAGTTGTTTTTTATTTTATTTTGTAATCATCCAGAAAGGAAATGCTAGGGAAGAGTAGAAAAGATGTGTGGATAGATTTTGGAATAAGTTTCCCCAACACAATGTTCTAAGGAATATTTATGCCTATTTAATCTCTAGCAGCATTTAAATTGACACAACATATGTAACTTTACCTCTTATACACAAAAATCCTAAAGTGCTTTGGAAAAAAACAAACACATATTTAGAAATCTCTTCACTAATCAATGAAATGGAGCTATAATCTCTAGTGTACAAGAAAACACTTTCAAAAAACACAGTAAAACAACAGGACAATGAATGGAAATGTTTGTTTCATTTTTTTTCCCAACTGAAAGAACTCAGAGAACTTGAAATCAAAAAGAATTACTGAAATGGAACATGGCAGGAAAGGGAAAGGAACACATTTATTAAGTGCCCACTATATCAGGCACAGTGCTAATCGCTTTACAAATGTTATTTCATAGTCAAGAACTCTAGGGTTAACAGAATGTGGGTCCCTCTGTCAGGTCTTGGTCATTGATGAGATGAATGAAAATAAGTCAAGATATAAGGAAATTATCCTCCTGAGAATCAGAGAATCTTTGATCTTCCCCATAGGTCAGAGGCTCAGAAAAATCAATATTTATTGAACAGTTTCTATGTGCAAGACATTGTACTAGATTCTGTGGAGGATACAAGGATTAGGTTCAGATTTGATTTTTGACTTGAAGAAATTAAGATGAGATAAAGCATTCCCTATCAACCGCAGTCACTGAAGAATTACTCATCTTAAGTGTTTCTCTCTCTCTGTCTCTCTCTCACATCTATAGTCACACAGCCAGGAGATATCAGAGGCCAGACTTAAATCCAGGTTTGCCTTCCTCAGAGGTCTGCTTTCTATCCACCATGCCATAGTTTCATAGTCATAGGATACAATGGTGATTTCAAAATCCCCATAAATATCTCCCCTAAGTACCAAGGATAAGGGAGAGGCTGGCAGCCAGAAGACTACCATTCAGTCCCCAGGGGTTTGTGTGAGCAGATAAAAAGCACGTTTAATATGCTGATGTCAGAGAGAAATTGACAACACATATGTTTCTTGAAAACATAGTCTCACGCTTTTTTTCTCAGCATATGCATGAAATAGTATCGATCTGCATAGATTTAGTATTAGGTATAGACAGTACTGTTGTTAATTTTTTTGTGCTCTCCCACCCCAAATCTTGTGCTTACCATAATCATTTGGTTACACAAAGTATTCTCAATAAATATGTTTGATTCATTGGAATAAGCCCATTACAACACACCCAAATCCATGTAAAGCATTTAAGAATTCTCCTTTCAGCCACTTCATGAATTCAGCCACTTTGGTGGCAATTCAGTAGAAAGTACATATTTTCCTAAATGAGATTTCTCATCTTTCAGGTTGCTGCCAAGTCTTTAGATTCCATTTCAATTTTCTCCCAGGAATTTTATACTTATTTGCTGAGGCAAAAGAGTTCCTGATTGAGAAGGGAGTCCCTATGACTTCCTTACTCACTAGCTTCCTTCACTGTAATTCAAGAACCAGTGAATATGCTGGCTGTTTACTAGTACCTTTCAGTAGTAATGAAAATACCAAGCCAGACCTCAAGCTTCAGTGTGCACTATGGACAGTGGCAGATGCCAGCTCCTGTCAGCATGGCAGAAAGGGGGATGCATGCTGATAGTATTCATGCAGCATGCCAATCACAAATATTTACTTTTCCCCCCACAGAAATGCCAGGGGACACTAGTGTTTCTGTTTGAACAGCGCTGTGAAGCAAGGTTCCCTGAACAAGCATGAAAAGCTTTGCATAAATAAGCTCTTTTATGATTAACTCTGCCATACATCAGGCCATAGAGGTTTTAAAAAGAATAATGTTATGGAGGTAAAATATACCAAGCTATTTAAATGTAACTCTAGCCCCAAATACAAGTCTGTATTTTGCCAATTGTAAAAATATTGTTGAACTGATTTGATCTTTGGTGGAATGTACTTATTAGCCAGCAATAGCCTTTGGGAATTGAAGTCTTTCTCAAAAAATTGAATGAGTTCTCTCTCTCTCTCTCTCCCTCTCTCACTGCTACTGCTTAGATTTAAAAAAAAAATAGATACTTGTCCAAGGCAGAACCTTGGTTTCAGTACTGTTGATTTACTATTGAGAGTTCAGATGATTGATGCACATCTCAAGCAAATGAATTGAAGGTATCTTCATCTGAAGCCTGGAGACCAGTCTCACTGCCTTTTTATCTTGTTACCATTTTTGCTGAATGTTTCATACCAGGCAAGGGTCTAGAATGTCTTTTATTCAAAATCTCTAAATCATAGATTACATCAACAGAAATTCTGAGCCAGGAGCTCAGAGGCTTTATTAATCCAAATCCAAGGGTAGTCTACAAAACATTTGACAGGTCTTCAACCAAAAAGATAATCTTTCATAATTTTAACAGTGAAAGGGGAGGACTTAGAGCTCTCAAATAGAAAGGTCACTCCTAATTGAATTTCCTTCTTTGATTTCTTATTAAAGATGCTACCAGATTGAATTATATCCAATTAGTGGTCGCTTTTGGATACATTTCTGTGCTCAGAGCTTGAAAATAAGGTTAACAGACCTAGAAAAAGATGAAAAAATGCTGGAGTCAGTTTGACTTTCAAAGAACCAGGTGTACTTTTAAAGAACATGTGAGCTTCAAGTTCTGTCCTGAACCACAGGGTTTCTTTTTCAATGTTTGTTCTGCTGTTTTCATAATTCAAACTGGGACCTACAAGCTTTCTTTACTTCCCAAGTGAGGTGATCTGGAGCAAAGTCTGTGCACTAGACACCTTTGCTGAACTCTATAAGTTCCTGACTCAGGTTTGGGGGCATCAGCTTATCTGTGATTATGCATTCCAGCAGACAATTGCTGGATTCAGACACTATTACCTGACTGAGAGGTTCTACACATACTGATCAACTGAACTGCTGATGTCCTTTGGTCTAGGACTCTTTCTCTGCTCATTGTACTGCAGGCTGAAAGGTAGAACTGAATCCCCACTCTGCTCCTGGGCTTAGAGCCACATAGCTACTGCTTGCTACTGAACTTGTTCTTTGCTCAGAACCCAGTTAGGACTTGTTAGCTATCATTCTTCTTAGATTAGACTGCATAGATAGACAGACAGATAGATGGATGCAGAGATAGATAGTTTCCTCATCAATAAAATGAGCTTGATGAGGAAATGTCAAACTCCAGTATGTTTGCCAAGAAAACACCAAATGGGGTCACAAAAAGCAGTGCAGGTCTGAAATGACTGAACAACAACAGACAGATTGATAGGGTGTGTGTGTGTGTGTCTGTGTCTTCCCTTCTCAGTCTGACCTGGTACTGAATAAAGGATGATGCAGCTAAAAGACAGTGGCTACTCCTACACATTGGATTGGTTCAAGGATCTCCTGGAGTTTCTTCCTGCCCAGTAGCTTTCTGTCCTGCTGTTCAGTTCTTAGCTCTCTCAATTCCTAGGTATTAGCACATAACTCCTACTTGGTCCCATCCCAAATGACTGCCTCCCTGCAGATCTGTCAGTCTTCCTCAGCTGCCCTTGGCTGAAAAATAAACACTTACCATGGCTTTTTTCTTGGTTTTCTCAATCAGAACTCAGTGTGATATATTTCCTAGACTTTAGAGCTTTGTGCAAGGGGTCTAGTGGGGAAGCCAGGCTGTATTTCTCCCTCCTATTCCATCATCATGACTGTGCTCAGTAATTTTAAGAGTCTAAAGAGGTCCTGACTGAAAAAGTTTGAGTACTGACTCAAGAGAGTCCTCAGTCATCACAATAGGGAGCATCCTTTGCAGAGGTATGACCTGGTGACTGCCTTTACAGGTGTTGTAGCATCCACCTGCTTAGCAACTCTGATACAATGCTGAAGAACAGAAAAGAAAATTCTTGCTAATAAAGTCCTTGATACGGTCAAACAGTTCAAAATCAGAAGCAAATATCATTTTATCAGTGGAAATGTCATTAAAGAAAATGTGTAACTATCTGCTTTCCTACTTCATAGCTGAAGCCAAGAGGCCTTCCATTTGACCAGAAGCCAAAACCTGTTATGCATTTCTTCCCCTGCTAAAAAGGGGTCTTCTAAGAGAGAACAGGACTGTTTTAGTTTCCTACTCATATCCCTTTTACTTAGCAATACTACTTTGTACATAATTAGTAGCACAAAATAAATGTTTTTCCTTTCATTCATTAAGTTTCTTGCCCACAGGCAGAGAAGTAACAAGTCACAGAGCTAGGATCTGAACACAAGTCAACAAGCATTTATTCAGTACTTTCTACGTACCAGGCATCATGATAAGCACTAAGGTTAGAAATGCAATCAAATTGTAAAAGGGGGAAAGAGCACATAGGAAGGAGCTGAAAAGGGTAGGGGGAAGGTATCTGTACACAGTAGCACTGGGATAAAATCCTGAAAATCAAAAGTAAAGTAAGAGGAATGAAGGATGGTGGGCATGGACCCTTCCTCAAAGTGGAAGTTCCAGGAAGAATTCATATAAATGTTCTGACTACAAAACCAGTAACAATGGTCAACCACTTTTTATCTCTCAGAATACTCTAAGAAAAAATGGACAACCCAAATTTATGTAGTAAATATCTTTGCTCATGTTTTCTATGTCCCTGGAACACGCCTCCACTTCCATCTAACTCATACACATTCTGCTTGTTCAAATTTAAGGTTTACTGCCATGGTATTTTTCAATGTACTCATTTTGGTGTTGGGTTCTGTACTATTTGGGATAAATGTTTTATTATTTTATATATATGAATGTTTCATGTGGTTGTTCCTCTCTCTCTCTCTCTCTCTCTCTCCCTCTCTCCCTCCCTCCCTCCCTCCCTGCAGCTAAGTGGCACAGCAGATAGCACACAGGACCTAAAATCAAGAAAATATCAGTTCAGATCCAGCCTGAGATATTTATTAACAATTAGAACCTGTGTGAACCTTCTGTCTCCTTCAGTATCTTCAACATTAAAATGGATATAATAAGAGCACCTAGCTCACAGAACTGTTGAGAAGGTCCAAAGAAATAATTTGTAAAGTACTTAGCACAGCACCTAGCACATTTTATTGTTGTTCATTCATTCTTTCACATCCAACTCTTCATGACCCCATGGACCACAGCATGCCAGGCCCTTCTATCCTCCACTATCTCCCAAAATCTGTCCAAGTTCATATGCATTGCTTCTGTGACACTATCCATCTCATCCTCTAACATCTCTTTCTCCTTTTGCCTTCAATCCTTCCCAACAACAAGGTCTTTTCCAATGAGTCCCATCTTCTCAGTATGTGACCAAAATATTTAAGTTTCAGCTTCAGTATTTGACCTTCCAGTGAATATTCTGAATTGATTTCTTTTAAGTGGTTTGATCTCCCTGCATACATGTTTCCTCCACTCCCCATCTAGATTGGGCAGGATTTTAAGGCCTCAGGTAAGGTATGAAGGGATTATCTTGAGTTTTAAGGGGAACAAGTCTATGAGTCTATTCACCTAAAACTGCAGCTCATAAACCACCACCAATGAATGACCTTCCCTTTAATAGTGAGCCAATAAAAAGTAAGCTCAAACCAAAAGCATTTACCAAGATGGCATAAGAAAAGTGGCTAGAAAATATCCCCCTAACAAACTAGGTCTACACAAAGCATCTGCAGGAAGGTTGGGCAAAACTTTTATAGTGTACTATTAGTGAGGCACACACACAGGGAACATGTGAGATCAATACATCTCACAAACCTGGAGTTACATGATCTCAGTGTCCTTTTACTTCTTGTGGAGTCCTAAAGCTACCCACTCATGGGCAAAGCATCTCTGCTTCATGGGTTGCTCAGTTAGGCTCCCTGGATTTGCTTTGCTTCACTGATCCTCTCTGTGAAAGTGGTGAACTCTCTTTTTTTTCTGCCAGAGGTCATGAAGCTTAAAGCTTCAATGCTGCCTTTTTGTGTCTGTGTCCATCCATATCTGTGTCTCTGTAGAATGTCTCTACTCTTTGGTGGGTATGGTGTCTTCTATCTGGTGAGAAATTCTGCTGAAAGTTACCATGGTCAATGGGGGAAGAAGGTGGTGGGGACAAGGAGAGAAAATACTGGTCTCATTTCCCACTGCTAGCCTTTAGTAGGGATGCAAGGCGTCACCCTCAACAAAGCTGTTTCCTGCTTTGAATTTCTGAGATCTTAATTGTCAACAGGGCTTTTCAGACTTAATTTTCTAAAGGTTTCCAAGGGTGTGGTAAATTTCACCCAGGCAAGGATCAGCCACCCTTCCAATTTAATCAGAGAATAATTCTTAGGGGATCACAAGGTGATATGGACACACACACACACACACACACACACACACACACACACACACACACACACACACTTCTTTAGCATATAAAGACCTTGGTACTTATGTTACCTAGATCTTACTTTCTGTGATTACAATGGTGGGATGGGGGATCTTCTTTACATGGCATGTTATATGTTCATATTCTATGTGGATGTTGAGAAATTATTGATATAGATTATATAGTCATCCTTGAACTTAGAAAGATGTGCTTAAGTCTACCCCTGGCATATACTGTGTGACCCTAGGCAAGGCAATTAATATGTCAATGTCTTAGGCAACTCAGAAGGGAAATTGTATAAGTTGCCCATCTATAAGAGAAGAAGTAATTTCATCACCATGGCATCCCTAGACTAATGGAATCACATCTCTGGACAAATAATACTCTGGGGGGGGGGGGGGCGGGTAAGGAGAGCTGGAGTAGGGTGTGTGCTTGGTAAGATTGTCCACATTCCTACTTAAAAACAAAAGTAAACAAAATAAAAACTCAAGCTTACAAAGTCCTCAGACAGTCAAGAGTTCCTGGGATTTTAGGCAAGAAGCAGTTTTTGGAGAATGACTCCTATAGTCCTATCAAAGGATATAGTTCTATGTGTGGATTTTCTCTCCTAACTTCAGTCCCCCGTTGGCCATGACATCTTGCAGCAGGGCTACTCATCCAGTAGGGGGCACTGCATCCAAGAGCGAGTAGGGACATAATTAATCTACGGCTGTACACTGGCACATAGTAGCAACACTGAAGGCTGAAAACACCTTCAAAGGGCATGATTCATGAAGACAAATATTTATACATAAATATATATATATATATACATGCATGCACATACATGTGTATATATGTATTTAGAGACGGTTCACTCTTAAAGGGTAGCAACTTTTAATCTATTGAAATTTTCTACAATTCTTAAGCTATTCAAAGGATATTATAATAGAAGCACAGTGCAATATTCTTCCTAAGACTTAAGTTATTTAAAGGTCTCTTTAAGTTGTAGTTGAAACCAATTAATTTTTTAAAGACTGAACCGGTTTAAGGCAAATGGATAGATAGTGTATTGTTTGAAAATGTTTTTCTCTTCTACCTGCTTTTATAATTCCTTGAACAAAGAAAAGCTATCCCTTATGTGGAAATGCATAGCACTATTCATTTGAGGTCTTCAAGCAAAAGCTGGATAATCACTTATCTTTCAGTGAGGACTCCTTTCTTGAATGTCTTGGACTTAATGGCTACTGAGGGACCTTTCATCTCAAAGATTTTCTGATTTAATTATCCTGAAATCCCAAAGTGTCTTCTCCACTTGGTCATATCAGAATTATATCTGTGCTCTTCCCGTCCTTCACGTCCTTTCACTTCTACTTATGTCCTCAGATTAACCACTGAGAATGCCATTGGATACAGTGACTTAAAAACTAGGGGAGAAGAGTACTTAATATAAACCAAATATTAATTTCATATTTTCTACATTTTGCCATGAGGAAGAGTGAAAACAAGAAGGTATAAATAACACGTCAAAATAAGAGTCTGGGAAAGAAGGGTGAGGATCCTGTATTAGATGAAATTTTAGAAAGAATTTCTAATATAAGTGGTCGGCTCCTCAAAATGAAAGTTCATTCAGATGATGGACTGTTCCATTGATCATGGTGCACATACAGTACTGGACCAGTCAGAGTTAGACCAGAATTTGGATATAAGGCTTTGCCTTTTGCCAAGCAAGACTAAGCACAAAGGGCCAATAGAGCATTATATTGAAAGATTAATTCACTGATCACCTACTTGACATGCACAACAATTTTTTTCTTCAAGGAGGGAGGGAAGATGGAAGTTCAGTGAGAGAAAGTCAAAAAACAATAAGCAGAGAAAATTTTTAAAATGATACAATTTAATTTTGTTGAAACATATTGCCCACATAACATCTATGATCATAGCTCTTACAAATCACATTCATTCTAATGCCCCTTTTCCTCTTCTTGTCTATACCTGCTCTTCATCTAACCTTTATCATGTGACCATTTGCTTTCAGCACTCCCCAAATTTACTCTGTTGTCTCCAAATTCTGATTCAAAGGTTTGCAGAATTTCCTTCTTTTGGTAACATTCTTATGTTGTATCCTGCTGTAATAGCTTCATCATGTGTCAGTCATGTCTTGCCTCCAAATACAATTAAAATACATTTGAAATTGAAGAAAATATAAGACACACACATACACAATGTGTAGAATGGAAAAAAATTGAAAGGAAAAATAATTATAAGATAGACCAAAGCAGATAGAATGTACTGTCTCAGAAAAGAGCAAGTAATATTTATAAAAAGGCAGAATGCCAGGGGGCAACCTGAAGACTTTTACACAAACATCAAATAAATGATAGTTTGAGACATCAAATGAGAATAAATACTATTTTGATTGTCCTTAAAGGATATGTCTGTTAGACTTCTGCCCTGTCACTCTAGAACACAAAAGAAACAGAGAAAGGGAATGAGGAAAGAATTTTCTTTTAGCTTCTGAGTCCAAAATGTTGAATGTTGATAACATTATTAGCAATGTATATAATAATACCCATGTTGTAAAGGTAAACACCACTTTGAATCATGAATTCAAGGACTGATGATGATGCAGTCTATCTCTCCTCTGCAAGAGAGGTGGTAGACTCAATATGAATATGACATATTTTTGAACATGGACAATGAGGGTACTTTTGTTTCGCTTGACTAGCCGTATTACCTGTGAGAGTTTTCCTTTTTTTTTCTTTTTTAACAGGAAATGGAAGAGAATATAAATGTTTACTCATTTAAAGAAAACAATTCAAGATACAGCTATTTAAGAGTTACAAAAGGAGGAGGAGGTTGTTTTCAGGTTTACATATATTCAATCTGTATCTACCCCATCTTTCCAGCCTTCTCTCCTACTACTCCCTTACAGCAACGATCCATTCTTATCCTATTGGTCCTCTCACTGACCATTGCACATGTTGTATTTCCTGCCTCCATGCTATGGTGGGTTGTTTTCCCCTCCTCTAGGGATTAGGATTACATAGTCATAGGATTAGAATTTAGAACTGGAAGAAATCCAGTCCCCACATTTCACAGAAGCAGATAATAAGCCACAGAGAGTTTAAGTGGCTTGCCCAAGGACATAGTAGGTATTACGGTAGTAAAGTGCAGAGTTTTGATTTAAAACCCAGTGCTCTGACTCTTTCTGAACTCTTTCTGTTACCAAGTTTTTATGTTCAAGTTCCTTAAACTCTTGGTTCCTCCTACCCTGATATCCTCCACCTACTTTCCCTCCCTAGTTTGAATTGTCCACACCATCTCATTTGATGTACATCCTATTATGTACACTGTCATTTCACCTATATTTTAAACATTCTAAATGTAGGGAAATGCGCTCTTGTATGCCCTAAATTATTCAGCACAGTATATAATATATGAGACACCAACTAAAATATTTGTTAATTGATCTGCTCATTGATCAAGTGGGTGGCATGGGAGATGGTGGGAAAGGTGGGATTTTATATGGAAGAAAAAAAAGTGAATTTGTATTTCTCTACAGCTATGTGGATCTGATGAAAGCAGGCCTTCCGGCTACCTCATGGCAGCTCTGGTTGCCAAAATGTGCTTTATACAGATGTTGATGGGCAGAAGTGTTATCTTAATTCTAAGCAAATCCTCTTGTGGCAAGCTGTGAGCTGCTCATTTAGGACCCTATGGAAAGAAGTAAGGAAAATGGGGCCGTTAAGAATAATAATGAACTGGAGAGAAGAGACTGATCCAAGGCAGAAAAGAAAAACTGATGCTTGCTTTTTCTGAAGAGCTACTTTGCAATATAATGTAGAGAAAGTTGGCTATCCAATAACCTCATTAAAAACCCACCCAAAATGAGTAAAAATAGATGTCTGGCTTAAAGCACATTACTACCCACAGTGCTGCTCGTTTGTCCGAATTTAATTGGCTTTAAAAGAAAACTGGCTGGCTGAAGAGAAACTACATGAATCCCACTCCTTTCTTTCCTTTACTAACTCTAGCCAGAAAAAGCAACACATTTAAGGTCACTGGTCCACATTCCGACGGCTCATGCTCCAGAAGGGCAGGCCTGTCTCTTTCTTGGAGGTGAGACAAAAAAGTTGCTACCTTCCTCTGAGACTTCTTTGTTATACCAAATAGTGAAGTCAGCAATATGGTAGGCCAGAGAAGGCAGCCACTAAGAGTGAAAGTTCCTCCTGTCATCTCTCCCTCCATTCCCAACCCATTTCAAAAACTTTGTCTCTTTGACCACCTGAAATTCCATCATTACAGATTCCCCTCCCCACCTCTCTCCCTGTCTCCTGAAGGAGGTACATCTTCTGGAGTTCCCTGTTAAAATACAAATACTTCACAAAATTAAAAAATTCTGACATTAAAAACCTTAGTCTACATTAGTCTTTCATTAGCTTCCACTAACAAAAAACAGAAACTGAGGCTCTGAAGTGATGTAATATGGAACAGAGAGAAAGGGAATGAAAAGGAAAAAGAAAATGATATGTGGGAGGCTTCCCTATCAGGTTCCAGTTGAAGCCTAGGTGGAAAGGCTATTCATGCCCTGACAGTTGTTAGAGGATTTTTGTGGCTTTTTGTACTTGAGGTTTCACCTGTTCTCACACATGCCTTCAGAGTTAAAGGGTTTTATTCTTTCCTCTGAGCAGGTGCCTTCATTCCTTACATTCTATGCAAGAGCATCTTCTCCATTCATATAGTATAGCCCAGATGAAGCATTTAGGGGGTCAGGAAAGAGGGCCTAAGCAAATGAGAGTTACTGTTGCCAAACCTGAATGCACCAACAGAGACTACAGTTGCAGAAGGATGTGAGTTTCTTGACTCAGCCAGGGCACCACAAGATTACTCTGAGTTGCATCTTAAGGGAGAGGTAAACTTTCAAAAGTTCCTCTTTCCATTGTTCACTTCGATTTCCTCAAACTTAAAATAAATACCATTTTGTATTTTTGGTAGTATGTTATACTTTTCAAAATGCTTCTGACTACTCAAAAACAGAACAGAACAAAAGCATCCTGTTACTTTCAACTTCAGTGTGTATTCCCCTTTTCATTCTGGTTCAGCTGTTTGACCATGTCTGACT
>JAQQSK010012374.1:0-11904 GCA_028658325.1 Potorous gilbertii | reverse complement strand
AGGGAAAGGAAGTAGACCACATTGTGGGAGAATCCTTCCCTCCCCCTCTTCCCCTTCCCCATTTCCAACCCTCACACATTTGTAAGGGAAACAAGGTAATAAGTATTGTCACTTTCTTTTATACAAATTCTATTCTTTCACATTTTTCCCAAGGAATCCAGAGAAATTGCATGGTATATGTAATATTTGAAACTAGACAGAGACACAGGATTATTTTGATTGGAAAGTATCTCTAGAACACCACCTTTTCTAAACCTTTCATTTTATAGATGAAGAACTGACACTGACAAATGTATAGTTCCTTGTCATTCAGTCATTCCTCAATCATGTCAGGCTCTTTGTGACCCCATTTGAGGCTTTCTTGGCAAAGATGTAAGAGTAGTTTGTCATTTCCTTGTCCAGCTTATTATTGTAATTGTCATTATCCAGAAGACAAAACTGAGGCAAATGGAATGAATGACCTGCCCAGGATCACACAGTTAATATCTGAGGCCAGATTTGAACTCTTGAAAATGAATCTTCCTGAATGCAAGTCCAGTACTATATCCACTGTGTCATTTAGCTGCTCTCATTGGAACTTGCTCAGGATTAAAATACTGATTCATATATTTGCTCATTGTCTAAGCACATACAAGTCTTAATCGCTTCATCCTTAAAACGAGGAGCTAAAATTCAGTCTCTAAAGTTCCCCCCAGATCTAAATTTACGATTGTATGAGAGAGCGATCAGGGTTTCTCTATAGGGCTTCAAATACTTCCATTGCAGTTGTGACAAGTTTTGGAAGACTAATTTCTCTATTTGTAGAGTAATCTTTAGTCAAAAAGATGAGCTTCAGCATAATGAAAGAGGAAGCCATTATTGTAATGTTTATGACAAAATTTGTTTGATCAGCAAGTAGTTCTTAATTTTTTCAGTGTTACTACTGAATATAAAATTAGAGGTTCCCATATGTGAATAAAATTCATTCAGATTTATCCTCATGTATGCAGTGTATCAACAGAAATAAATAATATCTCCTGGGTGATTTTCTGTTTTGCACAGTTGTGGTAATGGTCTCAATATTTCACCTGACATGATGAAGGCTCATCTTTTTAAATTAATTTAAAAGATTTGTTGAGGTATTTTATTTTTAGGTCACCTGGATTCTGGATTTCCTCCTGTACCCTCCTCCCAAAGATATAATTTATAACGAAGAATTTTTAAGAGAAAAATAAGAAGAGAAAAAAATCTCCAAAATCAATGCACATATAAAAAATAATCTGACATTATTTTGAATATCCCACAATGGCAAAGAAATGGAAGGATATATATTCTGCTAACTTCTCTTTGGAACTAATACTATTTCATCAGAATTTCACAAGATTTAGTTTTGATTATTTTGCTGTCATTCTTTTTATTATCATTGGTGTAGTTATTTGTGTACTCCTTTTCTGATTCTACTTCAGTTTTCCTCAATTCATATAAAGTTTTTCAGGTGTATGTGTATATGTATATATAGATATATAGATATAGATAGATAGATAGATATACCAATATTCTTTCAAAAATGATATCTATCTGTGAAATGTGAAGTCTCTAAAAAATTTGAATTGAAAATCTAAGGTCAATTTAGGTTCATAGTGGGCTAGAGAGAAGCTTGCAAGTTTCTGAGGAATAATGTAAAATAAATATAAAATATGCATGCTTATGTACCTCAAGATTTAAGTTTGGTTCATTTGTATAAGAATCTCTTCAGAGTTGGAGAGAAAATGTTTAACCTGAATTGTATGCCTGTATTAAGAACAGAATCATCCAGAGAACTTGGGAGAAAAGAGAGTTTTTTCTTTCTTACACTGAGGATAATGTCTCCCAAAAAGAAATAAAATGAAACAAACCAAAAAACAAAAACATGGGGTAGTTAGACATAACTACCAGTGAATAAAACACTGGTCCTGGAGTTAAGAGGATGTGAGTTCAAATCTAGCCACTTACAACCTTTGTGAACCTGTGTATCAGCAAGGACCTTGGCATACACAGGACAGCCTGTATAGGTTCTTAGATCTGCTTTTCTAAAAGGAAAGCAATATTTGAGGGGTCAAAAATCTACTTTAATCAAGCACATATATCATATACTTAGTTCAGGGAAAGAAGTCAGGACCCTGGACTTCAGAGAAAATACAAACAAAAATTACAAGCAGAAATTACAGACAGAAAGATCAACAGATAGGGTTTTCAACTGTCTGACCATAGACTACATATATCATTATCTGAGAGAGAGAAGCACTAACATCTGTGTTTTCAAAGCCAAGGGGCTTCTTAAAATGCCTGCCCAGAGTGTCCTCTGGCACACAAACTTTCTTTCAAAAAATAAGCCCCCAAAGCAAAACCTCACCTCAGTGTGTGTGTGTGTGTGTGTGTGTGTGTGTGTGTGTGTGTGTACACATATGTTTGTATACTCTTTTCAGGCCTGGAGGACAACCCTGTGTCTTATTATAAATTAGCAAAAGGTGTCTAACGCCTATTAATGGGTGGGGAAGATCTTTAACTCTTTTCCCTACTCCTACCATTAACATTATATCCTGGCCAAGTCACTTAACCCCAGTTACCTCCAAACCACCCTTCCCCCTGAAATGTGGTTCTAAACAATCTTCAGGGGAAACCTCGTGAGAAAGGAGGCACAGAGAGAGAGACAGAGACAGAGACAGAGAGAGAGACAGAGAGACAGAGACACAGAGACAGAGACAGAGACAGGGACAGAGGGACAGGGAGAGAGAGAAAGAGAGAGACAAACAGAGAAGACTTTAAAACTGGCAGTTATATATAGGAAATGATATCTTAACATGTCCTTGATTTTCATTTTGCCTCCATGGAGAATTAGAGAATTTTCTCTTGGGTTAGATCAGAGCCCCTTTCTTGAGTGAGATGAGATATCTCCCTCCTAATAGGACAACTTCACTCTGCATGTTGTCTCATATTTTCTAATCTACTTTCTTCTTTTTGTTCACTATTTGTTTAAATATATTGGTTTAGAAAGGAGAAAATTCTTCAGAAATAAGCTGAAAATACTTGTATTTATCAGGATTGAGACCAACAAAGAAGCTTAAATTTAAGAACAAAATCATTTGCCCTAGACTAACAATATGTTTTTGTTTTGTTTCGGAAAGGGGCATTTAGATGCAATTCCAATCTGATTCATAATTAAAAGAGTCATTTATAATTGAAAAAGGAGAGCAGAGTTGCCAACCTAGCGGCCCCTTATTGTGCTTCTCTCCAGGCAGGGAATCAAAGTCTCCCTGGTAGGCAAATGAGAGACATTCGACGCCTCCCAAAGAGTCACATTTGGACAACCTTTGTGGATATACCTATAACCTACATGGACACATGCACATATCTAGAAAAGGAGGGATGGGTTAATGATACAAGAATAACAGATAAAAGATGAAAAATCTGGGTATTCCATTGATGACTACTCAATGTCAAGAAAACATACGGGTGGTCCTCAGCAGATTAGTATCATTACAGGGACAAGAGGATGGACACACAGGGGTAGATTATGACTTCGATCAATGGAAAACCATCCAATTCAATGGACGACAGATCCATCTGAGGACTGTATTATGTTTTCTCGTTGAAATTTCATTCTTGTCATTCATTCTGTTCAAATATAGAGCTAACCTCATAGCACATTTCTTTTCTATTGCCTATGATTTATAAGTAAAATCTACTGAACACCTTCGAATAAAATCTTTCAGTTTCTGCAATCATTAATTTTTATACATATGTGCGATGACAGCAAGGGAGTAAAATATAAGTTAGATACATAAAAGCTTAAATCTTGGTTTTCCTCAATTATAAGGAAATCTATAATCACTGGAGAAATATCATTTTATCCAGTAACATTAATCCCTCTGTTCAACAAACTTTTTCTAGATTGAGTAATATTCATCAAGATTTTAATATTATTTTATTTCATTCTTCACTTTTTTGTTGGTGGCTTTGTAGAAAAAAATAGAATGGTCATAGGAGAAAAAAGGAAATTTTAAGCACCCAGGTATTCTTGCAAATGGAAACATTAAGCTTAAAAAATTACAATTTGACAGTAACAATAACACTGATTTTGGGGAATATAGAATATCCAGCATTCATAACTCTTAGGCATGCTGATGGGTCCCAAATCAAATCATCCAACTATACTTACTTATATTGCACCGTCTCACCCTTTTTTCACTATCCACCTACTCTGAGAATTTGTGATAAATGTCAAAATTGAGTAATCATGTAAAATTGTCATTATGAATGTTTTTGCCTATCTCCTCCCTCCACCTAAATTCCCCAAAATTACAGAACCTTATAGCTAGAATGAACTTTTGAAATCCATTATTTTAACTTCTTCTTTTTACTTACCTGGAAGCAGAAGTCAACAACATGCCAGGATCATACAGTTAGTTCCAGGCAAAGGAGCGCTAGAACCTGGAGTTCCTGGTGTCCAATTCATCTTGTTTTCAATATTTTGTGTTGCTTCTCAAAGATACACTTTTGGCCAACAAATTTCCCCTTATTTCTTTCATTCTCTCTTGTTATTCATTGGAATCATTTAGATATACTCACAATTTGCATTTTTAGTAGAATGATTCATCTACCAAATTAAATATTTATGGAATATCTATTTTTCATTAATATCAGTGTGAGTGAATGTGGAAAGAGAAAATAAGAAGAGAAAACAAATGAAAGGGTACAAAGAAAAGAAGATAAAGAAAGCAGTCAGATTACAGAAAGAGAACTAAGAGTATACCTAGAATAGGAAGGTAGAATACAAGAGAATCTGTTGTTAGGGAAAAAGAAAGGCTTAGAAATTTTGGCTTATATTGCATAAATTATCATAAATAAACACGGGAATCACCAAATCTGTAAGAGTTTTGCACAGTAGAAACAACTTTGTTTGCCAGTTTCTTTATTGAAAAATAGTCATATATAACTCCAGACATTGGTGGGAGGCTCAAGTGAGAAAATTTATGTGATTGTGTATGTTAAAGCTTTATATGAATATAAGAAAGCAGCAGTAATAGTAGTAGTACATTACCATAACTATATATTTATTGATTTTATGGTGACAAGAGAATCTATGAGGCTAAAACACCTTAATTATATTTTACTTTTCTAAAGAAACCAGGTTGGATCATGCCCAAAATAGGCTAGAATCTTCACCAAACCCATTCAATATAGTAAATGTGTGAATTAATGAACAATTGCTAAGTGCCTATATCCCAAACACTGTGTTAAACATTGAGGATATAAACAGAAAAATGAGTCAGTGTATACTATCATGGGGTCTCACAATCTAATAAGAAGAGATAATACAGATAGAAAATTCGGTCATAAGGTCAATGAAAAGGTCCCATGACCCCTTTTTAGTAATACATTTCCTTTCCTATTGTTTCCATTGGGGTAAAAACACACATGCATTTGCTTCTGATGCTGAACCATTAGATAATACCAAGGATTTTGGTAATATAAATTCTGTTCTTGGGCTTCAATAACTGTGCTGTTGAGCATATGAGGGCTACAGCATCTGCTCCATTGGAACATGGCTAAATAGGTCTGGATGGAAGCTGTGCTCATGGTTTGGGGTGGGTTTGGGGGTAATGAGACTATTTACAGTGTTCTGGGAGTGTTGAGTTTCCATTGGAGTTGAAGGAGAAGTTCAGAAATACAATTATTTCGAGGAGAATGTGATGCTGGCACTATAAGCATTGGCAGGCACTTTCCTAAATACAAAGATTGTGCTTTAGGCAAAGCAGCTGGAAGTGACCTAATTGAAAAAAAAACGAAGTAGGTCAAACCAGGTCTCTATAGGTTGGTTAAGCCAAAGTCCTCAATTATTTAGCTATTCAAAATGCATTCTAATTGCCTCCATTAGGAATTTCTGGAATAACTAATGTTACCAATTTCTGCCCAATCCTTTCATTACCCTTTCTACCATTCCACACATGTGAGATCCTCTTGTTTTAGAATTACAGGATAATGAAAGTACTAAATACATGCTATGGAATGTAGGAAAAATGATGTATTTTTTTTTCAGTACAATAGCAATAGGTGACTTTTTGTCTTATAAACTATCTTCTAAAGTTGCGTTGAAGCCCTCACCAAAGTCCACACCTCTTACCCTTTAAACTCTTCTTGTAATATACCAATCATTAACACTTTATAATAACTAGGGGTACCATGTCATTGCATTCAAGTGCTGCAGAAAAACCATCTCCTCATAGTTGTACTATTGCAATAACCTGGTGTTGGTTTCTCTGACTCAAGTCTCTTCCTGCTCCAGTTCATCCTCCATTTAGCTACCAATGCAATTTTCCTAAAGTACCCACATCACTCCTCACCCCTACTGAATAAATTATGTGGCTTCTTGTCGCCTACAGGGTCAAATACTAAATCATCTGTTTGACTTTCAAGGCTCTTCTTTACTGGCCTGCCACATACACTCTCTCTTTTTAACCTTTTCACATTTTAGATTCCTTCATATACTCTTTGATTCAGGGAACATGGCCATTTTACTCTTTCATGAATACCGCAATCTATCTCTTGATACTAGCAGTTTTCTCTGGTTCTTCCCTATGCCTGAAACGTTTTTCTTACTTATTGTTGCCTAGCTTCCCTGACTTCCTTCAGACACCTGAGAAAATAAGAGTTTCTTTCAACTCTCTCTAATTCTAGTGTTTTCTCTTTCTTTGTTATTTCTGATTTGTGTGTTATATATAGCTTTTTTATACATATTTATTTGCATATTGTTTCTTCCATTATTTTGGGAGCTCCTCTAGTGTAGGGATTGTCTTATGTCTTTCTTTGTGTCCAAGGCAGGGTAGTTAACACAGTGTCTGGAAAATAGTAAATGCTTAACAAAAGTTTAATTACTTTGATTATATCTATGATTTAAAGCAATTTTTCAATGACTTTAAATTAAGAATTTCTTTGAATCATAGAGAGAACAATTTTATGGTTTATCAAAAGAATCATACATATAAATCTGCAATATTATTTTGGGTTATACCTTTGTTATTGGAAACCAAGTTAAGCAAAGTACCTTTTATTCACCTACTTCATGTATGTCAGAGTCAGGATTTGAACCCATCTGTTGTGAGCGACCTCTTCTCTCTTCTTCCTCATCTTATATTGCTAAGATACTTTCTGCCACTATCTTCTCCTTCACACCTGTCTTGCCTGAAGTGACTTTACTCTTTACCAAAGCAAATTCCTCTACAGCACATGTGATTCCCTTCTAATACCATCTCCTCCAACAGATTACCACTTCTGTCATTCCTACTTAGTTGTTTGTCTTAAATCTCTCCCAGTCTGATGTCTCCTTCACCCACAAACATTCCCATGTGTCTTCTAACCTAAAACAAATGAACAAAACCCTTTATTTGGTCCTAATCACTGTCCTATATCTCTCCTTCTCATTAGGGCTATGGAAAGGTCATTTACAGTAAGTGCTTTCACTTTCTTTCCTCTCTTTAACCTTACAGCTTGGCTCCTGACCGTATTGTTGCACTGAAACTGCACTGTCCAGAGTAGTCAATGATCTCTTAATTGCCAAATCCAATGACTTTTGCTCAATGCTTATTCTTTTTGATCTCCCTGAAGCTTTTGAAACTCTTCTCTTTGATACTCGCTTCTCTCTAGATTTTCAAGATTCAACTCCCCTAGCTCTCTTCCTATTAATCAGATCACTCCTCGTTCTCCATTATGTTTACAAGACCCTCATCCAGAGCATGTCCTCTAACTCTAGATTTCCCACAGGGTTGCCTCCTGGCTCTCTTCTCTTCTCCCTCTATAATGCTTCATAGTCATTTTTCTAAAGTACATACTGAGCATGTCACACCCCACCCCCCTTCACTCAAGAAACTCTACTAGCTCCCTACCAAAAACAAGCAACAACCAACACCTTCATAAACCTAGTTCCCTTTGACCTTTCCAGTCTTCTTACACCTTACCTCCTGTTCTCTTCAATCCAGCAACAGTTGTCTCAATTTATTCCAATAATAAGATGGTTCATCTCTCAGCACTGGGCATTTTCTCTGCCTGTCTCTTATGCCTAGTGTTTCCCTTTTCATTCCTACCTATTGGTGTCCCTGGCTTCCTCTGTCTGAACTAATATCTCATCTCCTGTAGGAAACCTTTCCCATCCTCTCCTAGTTCTAGTACCTTTCATCTTTTCATTTCCTGTTTATACTGTATATAGTTTATTTGCACACATTTATTTACTTGTCTTTCTCATGGTATTTTGCCTCATTTTGTATCTCTGGTGCTTAGCATAATGCCTGGCTTAATTTAGAAGGGCCAGGGTCGTCCCACTGCATCTCAGGCCATGATTAGCCATCTCGATTTTTGTTGTGCCACTGTGTACTGTCAATGGCTCTGAAGAAGAGAGTGAAACTGATGAATTTGCCCAACTCTGCCTCATTTAAATCCAATTCAGCAAATCAAAATATCAGAATGTTGTGACATCATTGACACTCTTCATGAATGAAGGATGATCAGTAGCAACAACAATGTCTAGCACGTAGGCAATGCTTAATATATATATATATATATATATATATATATATATATATATATATATATATATATATACGTATATATATTTGCTGATTGGCTGGCTGATAATTCTGGCTTAATTCTGGCTTCACGTTCTGCACATTTTCCATTATCCCACACAGCTACTTGGAGCATATGATCTCCTCAGAGGTCTAGGAAAGCCAATGAAAAGATAATTATTTTTGTTGTTCATGAGGCTGTTGTGGATGTTGTTGAAAGCAACATTGACCTAAAAGCTGAGAGAGTAAGTCAAAATTTTCCAGATGTATCACGCCCCAAATTATGCACTTGAAAAACAGTGTGCCAAACCCAGCTAAAGTATCATTGTTATATTTATGTGAAAATATTTCATGATTTTTTCATACGTTAACACTATAATCTTGAAGTTTAGAAAACAGTGCTAAATATGTCCACAGGGGTTTAAAACATGTTGATTCCTGAATGTCAAAAATGTGACAGCACAATATCATTTTAAAAAATACAATTAATTACTACCTTAGTCTCTCTCTTAAATGTATATGACACTTTTTTATTTGCTCTGGAAGTTGAGAAAAATTATTACCTCTATTTGGCAGAAAGAAGAGCAGAAAAAGTGGTGGGGAACTAGGGAATTCATCTAAGGTGACATAGTTAATTGACCCCTGAACTGCTGCTTAGGACTCAGGTCTTTTAAGTGTCTATGCTTCTACCTTCTAATGTCCTGAATCATGCTGTGGTTCAGTCTGTCATCACCTTCAGTTATCCTGTATCGTGCAATTGGGTCTAGTGTCATAAGTAATATTTTAGCTAAATTTAACTGCCTATAAAAATGAAGTAGGTTGGTACTAGGAACATTTGACAGCCATTTGGTAACTTACTCAAAAGGAGCACATGACATCCCTGCTAGATGGCCATCCACACTAAAAATCCGTTCTCACAAGAAAAATCTTTGTTGAACATCTGAATGACTCACTTGTGCCTGGGCAGGAATCCATCCATCCCGAGGCTGACACACTGCTAAACAGCATGAAAAAAGAAACAAACACATTAAATAAGCTTATATCCTATCCAATCCTTCAATAAATCCAAGCTTCAATTTTGAGGTTCATCAATTTCATGCCCTTTATCATCACTAAAATTATAGAATAAAAAATGAAGATGTTAACCATGTACTCAAATAATATATGTATAACATCCCGTGCTTGTTTTTTGGGGGCCCTGCTGAATATGCTGTACTCTTGTGGTATTCTTCAGGCAAATTGTTCTAAGTTGCAGTATAGAAAGCTTCTTAGCCATTGACATATTAAACTTTTGAAGTGCATTAACCTTAAATAAAAATCCTGGCAAGGAAATTAAAAAATGCAATAGAGGAAATGACTTATTCCCTTGCTTCATAGGAATGGAAGATATGTAACTCAGGGAAAGACAGATTTTGGTAACACCTCAAATTGGAATGTTTCCATCTCTGCTGTGGCACCTTTTATATTGATTTCCCTGAATATTCCAAGTGAGACATTCCAAGTGCAGGGAATGCATGAAAGTCTTACTGCTCTGATTGAAAAATATTCCTAGAAAAGCTTTCTTTCCTATGCCCTTCTTTTAGTTCTTATTTGCACACATAAGCTTGAATGTTAACACACACACACACCTGTTTTTAGATTTAGTTAGTACTTAGGCTCTTTCATGTCAGTCATATACTAGTGCTACCACTGCAGGAGTGGGGAATTTATGTGCTCAAGGCCACATATAGCCTTCTAGATCCTTGGGAGCAGCCTTCTGACTGAGTCCAAGTTTTACAGAACAAATTCTTTTATTAAGTTGATTGATTCTGTAAAGTTTGGATTTGTTCAAAGGGTCACACTTGAGGACCCTTTTGATTCAGAGGTCAAAGGAATTTTCTCACCTCACTACTATTAAAGCTATTCAAGACCTAGAGAAAATGTTGCCTCTTTCATGAAATCTTTCTTGTGATCAAAAAGTTGATTTTTTTCCTCTGAACTTCAGTATGTATTGTCTCTTACCATACTTTCATTGACAGTATGTGTAGTTGTGATTTATCTAATCAGGACAATGTAAGTTCTCTGAGGGCTCCAGGTCTGACACATCCATGTTTACCCAACAGCACTTCTACAGTTCCAGGTGCAATAAAATTCAGGAAGACCCAGATACCTTTCTTTTCTCTGTCATTTACTGGTTATATGATTGAACAAATCACTTAATGTCTCTGAACTTGTTTCCTCATCTCTAACTTAGGGATAATATTACTTTTGGATCTGTCTAAAAGTGTTGTCACGAGGCTCCAGTAGGACAATGTATATAAAGTACTTTGAAGATTTAAAGAGATACAGAAGCAAATTTTGTGTTTACTATCATTACTTTTAAATTATATATACATATACATATATACAGGGCAGCTAGGTGGCTCAGTGTACAGAGTCAGTGGTCTGAAGTCAGGAAGACTCATCTTCATGAAGGCCTCAGACATTTACTAGCTATGTGTTCCTAGACCACTTAACTCTGCTCAATTTCCTCATCTGTAAAATTAGATGGAGAAGGAAATGGTAAACCACTCTAGAATCTTTGCCAAGAAAAACCCAAAAGGGGTCACAAAGAGTCGGACACAAGTGAAAATTGACGGAAGGACAAAAAATATATATACAAATATATACATCTTCATATGCCTATATGCATATATTATATATGTAAGTAAGGCAGATAGATGGTACAGTGGATAGTGCACCAGTGCAGGAATCAGGAGGACCTGAGTTCAAATCTCACCTCAGACACTTGGTACTCACTAGCTGTGTGACCTTGGTCAAGTCGCTTAACCCCAATTGCCTCATCCTGGGTCCTCTTCAGTCATCCTGATGAATATCTGGTCACTGGATTCAGATGGCTCTGGAGGAGGAGTGAAGCTGGTGACCTGCACATCCCTCCCTCCCTCAAAACAAAGTCAAGTGCAAGTCATGTCACTATTTCTCTGATGGCATGGTCTTCTTCGGCCACGAAGGACGAACAAACACACATATGTAAGTATACATATTCATATGTAGTACAGGCACACATATATCGGTTTATTACATATGTACACATAAGTAAATATATGCATATACATATGCCTGTGTATATACATATATAGATATGTGTATATATGTACATGTGTGTACATACACACATATATACATATGTATGTATATATATATATATATATATATATATATATATATATATATATAAAGGTTTATTGCACTTAGGAGTCAGTAAGCCATATGTTCTGCTTCTGGTAGATATTAATTATATGACTTTGCATAAGTGAACAAAGTTTTTTCATCTTCAGTTTCCTAATTG